>JAOTAY010000189.1:29765354-29775880 GCA_025629805.1 Erythroxylum baracoense
ATTGTGGTTATTATTTATATGTGAAATATATGAAAATTATTGTTATTTCATATTAATTGTGATTATTATTTATTATTATGATTTTTGGAAACATGGTTGATGTAAACTTATAAACTATATAGTATAACCGTACAATATGATAATGAACTATTTTGTAATTTCTAAAAAAATTTAGGAACTATTTTATAAATTTAAAAAATTACCCAAAACGATATCCGATATTGATCGGTACCAAGACAACATTGTACTAAAGTCTAATCCGGTACCAAGTCCGGTACGGTATTCGCAATATTGACAAGATGTGAAGCATATGTATCTTAAAGTCTTTATTTATGAAACATGAATGTCTTTTGCTTCCATAATTTCATATCGTGTTCTTCACTACTTTCAAATTGTATGACATTATTGTTTGATTTTATATCTATACTATGAGTTATATATTATTCACCAATATGACCAAATTAGAATCTTTTCATAGATATCAAGCTAAATAAAATTCAATAAACATGATTATAGGATGCTATATTTGAGGTAACATGATGATGTATATGTTCTTTTACACATAGTGTATTGAAGTTTATTGATTATAAAATATTTGAGAATCTTCTAAAGTTTGATTAGTTATTTTATTATGATGAATACAACCACGATTGATTGATATATTTTGATTAGATGTGTTTAGTATATTGAAAGATTACAAGCATATGTATTATATGTTCATATTTAAGATTCAAACCGTTAATGTATAGACATTGATCTATAATTTGTAACATTTTCTTTTATTTCTCTTTCTTTGGAGACTTCATCTATTACGACGTTCAATGGTCTTGATTTTCTTGAATGGATTGAACAAGTTCAGCTTCACTTAGATGTTCTAGTTGATTTGGCACTCTTAATTGATAAACTCACTATCATTACTAACACTAGTTCTAATGAGTAAAGATATTTCTATAAGGTTTAGGAAAGATCAAACAAACTAAGTTTAATGCTCATGTAGATGATGATAACAGAAAACATCAGGCCAATGATTCCTAAAATTTAAAATGCTATATAGAGTTTATTAAAAGTATGTCTTAGTTTGATGTTATTGATAAGATATTTGTTGGTATACTAAAGGGTAAAGTTTGATAATTCATGTACTACTTATGAGCATGTCATTGAAATAATAAATATAGTAGTAAGATTGAGATCCATGGTATTAGAAATAAATGAAAGTGTTTTTATGTAATTTAATCATAAACTCTTTGGCGCTCAATATGAAAATTTTTCAAATAAATTACAGCACTATAAAAGATAAATAGAATTTGACAAAATTGAAAATTATGGTTATTCAAGAGGAACTAAAACTTGATATAAGGAATCCACTCAGTTAATCTCATAAGTTAACCAAAAGCTAAAAAGAAATTAGAAAAAAGATGATCAAATAGGCATGGAAGGCTATTAAAATTTCATTTGTCATTTATCTAAATTCATGTGAAGGAACAAAAGAATGATGAGTGACATTTTTTGGAAAAGTTAGAAATTATCGGAAAGATTGCCTAAAACATATGGTATGGTTAGAAAAGATAGGTAAGACTAGTGTTTTTGTATATTTTGAATCAAATTTGATAGAAGTTCCTTTTAACACTTAGTTAATTGATTGTGGTTAGTTGGTCTTTATGATGTATTATGAAATTTTAAGAAAATAATCATGACATTCAAATGGACTAATCAAATGGTAACTCTAAGTGGAAATCTTAACAAAGGATCCAAAGTGATTTTAGAGAAAGAAATCTTTAAGGTACTAAAGAATTCAGAAAGGGGGTAACTGTACATGCTACAATTAAAAATTCCAATCGAATGTCAATTACAACAAGTTGACATTAGTAAGGACCAAATGAGTGCTTTTTAGGATCCATGGAATCTTAGCTAAATATGCATTAGTGTTCAAAACCTACTGCTACTTAGAGCTACAAAAAGATATGATTGGAATCTCTATAAAAGAATTGATGAAACAATGGTTCATAAGCTCTATAAAAGAATTGATGAAACAATGGTTATTTTATCACAATATTGGACACTAAACATCTCCTATAATCCTTGTTATAAAGAAGGACATCTCATAACAAATGTGCATACACTAGGGAGTTGAATAAACATATAATTAAGATTCAATCTAGCTAATTGAAGAGATGTTGTATCTGTTGCATGGATCCAGTTGGTATTCCAAGCTTGGTTTGTGATCAGGACCACCAATCAGGGCCACCAAATTCAAATGCAATTAGAAGGTATATCAAAGACTACTTTTAGGACATATGAAGGGCATTATGTGTTCTTAGTGATATACTACTTCAACCTTCCATAGCTCAATGAATTACATTTTTAGAACTTATTTAAATTTCTTAATACTAGGTTTCTTTGATGATATATCATTTATAATAGCTCTTTTCAATTGCATCTGTAGCACTTTAGCAAAACTATAAGATATTTTTAAAAAATTAATTATTTATTAAAAGGAGTATATGTATTTTATTTAGCAAAGAAAGTATATTATTTGGGATGCTTTATCTCACAATAAGGAGTGGCAATATATATAAGAAAAGTGAGCATAATTTAGGAGTGGCCAATTCCCAAAACACTTAAAGAATTAAGTAGGTTCTTAGCTCTCACTAACTACTATTGCATATTCATTAAAAAATATAGAGAATTACTGAAGAAACGAAACATCACTAACTAAAGTTAGGGTCTAAAGGTACAAAAGGAATACATCACTAACTAAAGTTAGGGTCTAAAAGTACAAAAGGAATACATCACTAACTAAAGTTAGGGTCTAAAAGTACAAAAGGAATTTGAGGAGCTTAAGAAGGCAATCATATAGACACTTTTCTTGGCACTACTTGACTTGTCTAAACCATTTATAATTAAGGTTGATACAAGTGGAATGGAAACTAGAGTAGTCTTATGATTAAAAAATGCATCTTACAGTTATCTTAAGCAAGTTTTTGATAACTAAGCACAAGGGTTTATTTGTTTTAAAAAGAATTTCTAACTATGATTAAAGTTGTAAAATATCGGTACCATTACCTTAATGGGAGATCCTTCATACTGTAAACATACCATAAATTTCTAAAGTATCTGTTGGAACAAAAAGTTACCACTCCATTTCAACAAAATTGGCTTCTAAAACTGTTGACATATGACTTTAAGGTGCCTTATAAGAGTGGTAAAGTGAATGTTATAGTTGATGCCTTATTGAGGCTCACTAGCATTAAGCTACAAATAATTTTAATCTCTTAATTGCAAACAAGATTGATGGAGGAAATCAAGGAAAGTTGGAAGCAAGATCATTATTTTCAAGAACTCATTCGAAAGCTAGAAGCGAGAATAGAAAGTCTTAAACCTATAAATGGAGAGAAGGACTGTTAAATGGAAGGGAAGATTAGTTATGGCGTATAACTTTGAATTGAGAACAAAACTAATCTCTATATGTTATGATGAGGCATGAAGAGAACACTTTAGTGTCCTATACACCATAAAGAGGCTACAAAACAAATTTCACTGGAAAAGGTTAGCTAAGGATGTGAGAAATCATATGAAGCAGTGTTTGATTTGCCATAAAAGCAATTATGAGATTTTGGCCTACCCAAGCCTTCTTCAACCATTGAATATACCTGAATGTTATTGGAAGGAAATAAGCCTAGATTTTATTTAAAACTTTCCAATATCTAAAAGGAACTCAATGATGCCTATTTTAAAGCAAGAAACATCCTTATTCAAGTTTAGAGGTTTAGAGGTGGCTCGTGCATTCCTCTGTACATTTTCAAACTATGGAATGTCTGAGACATTATAAGTGACAACGAATCCATTTTTCTGATTAATTTTTGCAAGAGAAATTTAAGTTAAAAGGGTTAGCTTAAATTGTTCATGGTTATCCCCCCAATTTGATGGTTAGATAAAGGTTGTTAACAAAATCCTTAAAACCTTCTTAAGATGCTGGGGTAGTGACACTCCACCTATAGCACGACTATTAATTTAACTCCGTTTGATGTTTTGTATAGGTCCCAACACTTATGCATATCTTCTACTTGGCAGGACATTCAAATTTTATGGTTTTAGATCAGGTCTTAAGAGAAAGGGAGATGGCTTTTACAATTGCAAAATTCCATTTAAGACGGGCTTAATATAGAATAAAGCAAAATGATGATAAGAAGAGATCTAATCAAGAGTTCAATATAGGAGATTGGATACTTCTCAAATTACAATCCTATTACAATCCTATAAGTAACAGTTATTGAAGAAGAGATTCAATCACAAGTTCTCCTCAATATATTCCTTATGAAGTCATTGTAAAGGTAAGCAAAATGTCTTATAAACTACTATTGTTAGTAAAAACCTCTATGTGCATGCACTCCACATTCTATGTATGGCAGTTTAAAAAGTTTATTGCCATCCAAGTTCCAGTGTCGATAACATGACAACAACTTAACTTTTGGTCTAAAGATCAAATGAAACAATTGACAATGCAATATGGGAATATCTCTTTGTACTATAAAAGAAGTAGATAAGGATTTAAAGAGGAAAAAATTATTGCAGAAAAAATAATAGTGGTCAAGGGGAAACAAATTGAGCGTTTAACTAATGAAACCAATTCATTTAGAGTTCTTTTATTCATAAGCATCATTTTATGTAATTGCTTGGGAAAAATAACCATATCTTGCTTGCACAATGGAAACCGCTACTGGTTTATCTCCCCATCGAATCAAATTAGCCAAAGTGGTATGTTCATGAGCTGATGGCACTTGGGTTCCATGTAATTGTTGTTTCTTATTTTATTAAGTATTCATTATGGAATAGATTCCTTAAACAATAAGGCAAAATGATCAAATTAGATTCTAACATTTTTATCATCATTCAATATGAATCTAAATGTTTTAAACCATTCAAAAAGAATCTTAAAGTTTTATAAACGTTTAATTTGAATCATGAACTTAACATTTTAATCATCTTTCTATCAAAAAAAAGCTAAATGTACATCACACATGACAAATGGAACTCAAAAATTTAGAAAAATATATTTTCAACCCATATCTGCAATCATCTCTAATCTACAATCCCTAATCCCTAATCCATATCTCCTTATTCATCTGTTCTTTTTTTCCCTCAAGTAGTCTTCATCACCCTCTTCATCTGTTCATCACCTTCTAGAGAGAAGAACAAACGAGTAACATATCACCATTTAGCTTGCTTCGTTTTGTACTGCTTTTAATTTTTCCTCTTTAGCTAAGTGACGGTGATTATAGTTGTGTTTACAAAGGGAAGAGGTAGCTTTTTAGCAATAAAGATGTTGGGTAAAGTATTTGTAGCTTCTGGAGAGTATCTAGGGGAAAAGCAAGAGAGCTAATAGAGATTGAACAGTCAGATGACTACCTTCAATCACAAAGAGACAGATCACACTTGTGGTGATGCATCCTCATGCCAGGTGGCACACTTAGAGATGGATGGAGTGTTCCAAACTAAGTTTGGTTCTTATGTTTGGCCATTTAAATGATAAGTATGGTTTATTATCATATACGAGTCTTTTTTGGTTATGCTATGTTAAACTCGCCTTTATTAGTTATTTCAAAGAATTTATTTACCTTCCTATAAAAATGTTAGTGACAACATTAGCAACAAGAAGTTATATGAGATTGTTCTTGGAATAGCTCACTGAATCAAATAGTTACATCAAAGTTACGAAATGCAAATTTTGCATTTTTGACATTAAACCTCATAACATCCTTCTCGCAAAGGATTTTGTTTCAAAAATTCGGATTTTGAACTTGTGAAATGTTGTGTTAATCCCTCCTACTTGGAGGAAGAGTCCATTAATTTGGATAAATTTCATGTGTTATACCATATGAGTGTTATTCCATATGATAATATTTGGTATTGGTTTGAAGTGTCAACTTTGCCCCCACTTTAAGTTGCTCATTAAGGTAAAAATAGAGAATAAAATGAGTATATAAGGGGAGATACATGGCTGGAAATCATATGAGTGAGTGGGTGTGAAAGCCAAAAGAGCACTGTAGAGTGTGTAAAGAAGAAAGAGAGAGAAAAGTGTCTAGAACAGAGAGAAAATGTAGATCAAAATTTTCTCTAGCCCCAATCGATGACTAAATGACCTCCAATAAGGATGAAATTTTAATATGTTGTTTCTAGGTCTTGCCTCTTCACATCCAACTGTCAGAGTCAAATCTGGATCTCTCTAACTTGGTATTTTATATCCAGCCCTCCATGTATACGAATTTGTATTCTGCCACCTTTAGGTGATGATTATTATGTTTGATTATGCCAAAGAGCTTTCTTGATGATTGTGTTTATCTCTAGTTAAGCTGGGGAAGAACAATTCGTCTTGATTAGTGGAAATAAGAGTTGAAAGCCCCATTATATAAACAATTCTAGGGGGAGATTAAAGTCCAAAAGTAAGATCATTTGCCACTATTGTGACAAGCTCGACCACATACAAAGATATTGCAGAAAAAAAAAAGTGATTTGGCCAATGAAAAGAAAGAAAAGGGTGAAAAATTCGAGCATCAACAAGAAGAGAAAGACACCACCGTAATTGCTACCAGTAAGGAAGACTTATTCTTTATTGGTGATTAAGGTTGTTTGAACCTTGCTTGTGATGCACTTCAGTGATTGATTCGGGTGCTTCATATCATCTTACTTCACTCTAGGAATACTTCTCATCCTACACTAATGGAGATTATGACTATGTGAGGATGAAAAATGATGGCTAATATAAGATTGTGGGCATGGGTACGGTGTGCCTAGAATCATCCACTGGTTGCCAATTGGTGTTGAGAGATTTAAGACACATTAGGTTGAATTCAATTTCAACATATGTGCTTAAATATGATGGCTTCTCCAACAAATTTAGTAAGGGAAAATGGAAGTTTACTAAGGGGAGTTTAGTAGTGACACGAGCTATTAAATAGAGATCCTTGCATGTGATGTAAGCTAAGTTATGCTATGGAGATGCTAATGCGATTGATGATTCTTCCTGTGAGTTGTGACACAAGAGACTTGGTCATATGAGTGAAGGAGGTATGCAAGTCCTTGTAAAGAAATAATTCCTCCCTGAATTATAAGGTATGTCTCTAAGATCTTGTGTTGATTGTTTAGCTAGAGAACAACATAGGTGTTACTTAAATCCCATCCCCTATTTTAGAAGAAAGCATCCTTTAGATCTTATTCATACTGATGTTTGTGTTATGGATGTCAAATCACATTCTAGTGAACTTTACTTTGTCACTTTTATTAATGCTTTTTTTAGAAAACTATCGACTTTTGTGTTAAAAACCAAAGATCAAGTACTATTGGCATTTAGGAGTTTTAGGCCAAATTTAAGAGAGAAACAAGCAGGAAGTTCAAGTGTGTCAATGCCGATAATGGTGGTGAGTACAAAGGGTCATTTGAAGAATATTGCAAAGCTCAGGGTATCAAGCTTGAGAGGACACCCCAAAGACAACTTAGTTGAATGGGATGGCAGAAAGAATGAACAAAACAATTGAAGAAAGGGTTCGATATATGTTCTCTCATCCAAAGCTACCAGAGTCCTATTGGGTGGAGGCAATGTTTACAGTTGTCTATCTCATCAACCGATCCCCTTCGATTAAACTTGAAGGTGATATTCCAAAAGAAGTGTGGATTGGGAGAGATGTTTCCTATAAGCACTTGAGAGTCTTTGGGTGCCTAGCATATGTTCATATTCCAAAGGATAAGAAGTGCAAGCTTGATAGCAAGTCCAAGCCATGCATCTTTCTTGGCTACTCCAAAGATGAATTTGGGTATAAGTTGTGGGATCTAGTTGGCAAGAAAGTGGTTAGAAGTTGAGATGTTATGTTTATGGAAGACAAGATAACTGAAGATTATAAGAAATAACAACAACTAGTGTCTTCCCCACCTGCCACAGTCAACCAAGATCTAATATTTCTGAAGGTTGTTTAAAGAGAACAACAACAAGATGTCCAAGAAGATGGCCATGATGATAGTGATGGTGATGATGAAAATGACGAGCCACTAGTTGTTCAACCCACTACACTATCAAAACCTCAATTGAGGAGGTCCACTAAATAGAGACAACTTTTCTCCAAATACCCAACTAGTGAGTTTGCATTACTAATTGACAGGGGAGAGCTATGAGAAGGCTATGTTAGGTTTGCATAGTACGGAGTGGTATGATGTCATATAAGAAGAGATGGAGTCCTTGCACTCAAGAATAGTGGGTGTTCAAATTAAAGACTATAGAAGATGGTACACCACCCAGGTATAAGTCAAAAATAGTTGTGAAAGGCTTCGACCAGAAGAAGGTTGTTGATTTTGATGAGATTTTCTCTCCAATTATGAAGATGTCTTCAATCCAGGTTGTTATTGGTTTAGCTATTAGCATGGATTTGGAAATTGAACAATTTGATGTGAAAACTGCATTCCTCCATGGTGATCATAAGGAGAAAAATTATATGGAGTAACTTAAAGGCTTCAAAGTTCAAGGGAAGTGAGAAACTTATGTGTCGTTTGAAGAAGAGCTTATATGGCTTAAAACAGGCTCCTTGGTAAAGGTATAAAAGGTTCTAGTCCTTCATATTGGACCATGGTTTTCACAAAACACATGTCGATCATTGCGTCTTTATGAAGAATTATGCCAGAGGTCATTTTCTCATTCTCTTGTTATATGTTGATTGTTGATTATGATACCAAGAAGATTGTAGGTTTAAAGAAGACATTGAGTCAGTCCTTTGCAATGAAGGACCTTTGGCCCTACAAAGCAAATTTTTGGCATGTAAATCTCCTAAGATAGGAAGAACAAGAATCTATGACTATCACAGAAAAGATACATCAAGAAGGTGCTGCAAAAATTCAACATGGACAAGGCTAAACCCACAAGTTCTCTACTTGCATGCCATGT
Source organism: Erythroxylum baracoense (assembly GCA_025629805.1). Classification (NCBI taxonomy): domain Eukaryota; kingdom Viridiplantae; phylum Streptophyta; class Magnoliopsida; order Malpighiales; family Erythroxylaceae; genus Erythroxylum; species Erythroxylum baracoense. The sequence goes on from JAOTAY010000189.1 coordinate 29,774,281, forward strand.
GAAATTAAGTTCCTGTCAATGTCCTACAAGTGATGAAGAAAAGAAAGAGATGAAGAAGGTGCCTCATGCATCGACCGTAGGAAGTTTGACATATCTCATGGTGTGCACAAGGCCGGATATAGCTGACATCTTTAGGCTTGTTAACAAGTTCATGAGTAATCCTGGAAAAGAGCATTGGGTAGTAGTTAAATGGATTGTTAGGTATCTTAAAGGTACTTCCAGAGTGTGCTTATGCTTTGGTCCTGGACTACCTGTGTTAGATGACTACACAAATGCTGATATGTCAAGGGATATTTATTTAAGCAAGTCTACTTCTGGATACTTGATGACATTTGTAGGAGGAACATTATCATGGCAATTAAGGTTGCAAAAGTGTGTTGCTTTGTTAACTACATAGTTAGAGTACATGACAATTGTTGAAGCAGGCAAGGAGTTAATGTAGATGAGAGATTTTTTTGAGGAGTTAGGCTTGAACCAAGAGAAGTTCCTACTCCATTGTGACAGTCAAAGTGTCATCCACCTTACTAAGAATGTTGTCTATCATTTTTGAACTAAACATATTCAGAGTAGATATCATTAGATTCGAGAAGCTATAGAAGATAAGTTGTTTAAGCTTGTGAAGATTCATACCGATCTCACTAGATTGAACATTTTGACAAAGACCTTACCAAAAGAGAAACTTGTTGCTTGTCAAAAGAAAATGGGCTTAGTCGAGCCCCCTAAGTAGGAGTGAGGGGAAGCTATGTTGTGTTAATCCCTCTAACTTAGAGGAAGAGTCCATTAATTTAGACTAATGTCATATGTTATACCATATGAGTATTATTTCAGATGATGATATTTGGTGTTGGTTTGAAGTGTCAACTTTGCCCCCACTTTGTCAACTTTGCCCCCACTTTTAAGTTACTCTTTGAGTTGTAAAATGGGGAAGAAAATGAGTATATAAGAGAGGATATGTAGTTGGAAATCGTATGAGTGAGTACGTGTGAGAGTCACAAATGCACTCTAGAGTGTGTAAAGGAGAGAGAGTGAGAGAGAAAAAAAAGTACCCATAAGAGCAACACTACAAGAAAAATGTCATTTTGCGACAAAAATTACCGATGGAAAATACAAGCATTCCGTCGGTAATACATATTACCGACGGAATTTACCGACACACAAAAGCGTCGTAAAATTGACCGTAGCTAATACTTATCGATGGTCAAAGCACATTATGTCGGTAACTTTACCGACAGTACATTTGTTATCGTCGGTAAATATGCCAACGGTTTACTTTGTGCTTAACCGTCGATACCATTTCGTGACGGTTGTTTTGTTCCGTTGGCATATTTACCGATAAACTTACCGTCAGTATATTTACTAAAAGCTTTACCGACGGATATGAATTTCTGTCGGTAATTCCTTCTACTGTTACCGACGGAAGAAATTATGGACCGTCGGTAATTGGTCATGTATTTACCGGCGGACATTTCTTTACATCGGTAAATGCGTTACTTAATTTTTTAAAATATATAATATATATTGTTATTATATTTAAATTATGGTTAATGCGTAATTTTAATAATTATAAATTTATAGTATACATTTAATTTACTGAAATAGA
>JAOTAY010000189.1:29775980-29794015 GCA_025629805.1 Erythroxylum baracoense
TGAGGGCTTGATATCTGAATGTTTTGATGATTAGAATCAATATGATACCCCGGAATTGTCATTGAACATGCATTGTGTATACATTCTATACATTGATGTGCATAAAAGAATACTTGTACATTGTGCAAAAATGTGATATTTGTGAATGTGTTGTATATGTTTTAGAGGAGCATATTGGCCGCCAGTCGGACATTGTCGGACCATCCAGGAAATAGGTTCTTGGAGCGTACTGTGAGTAATCCTAAATGAATTTCCTAGGATTGATTTAATTTGATTTGTTAAGCTTCCATATATTGATCTGTTTGTGAGTTGTTTATGGATTCCGTACCTGAGGTCCGAGAAGTTTAATAGTTAGGCATATATTGGGATTGATATGAATTTGACTTTTGATTTTCAATGAATGTTGAATGTCGGGTTAGGTCCAATGACTTTGAAATCTTATCTGAGCATTTGTATAAGATTGTGATATATGAGATTTTCTAAAATTGTTACATTTCATAAATTGCTTGCTCAGATAAAGGCGTTGCGACCTCAGTTGCCAGTATGAAGCGCTTCCATGTAGAGCTTTGCTCCGTGATTTCTAATTTTGCACGTAAAGCTACGCTCCGTGATTCTGTTTGACTGAGCCCTATGGGCCTGTATTTGTATAAGTTTGTGATAGGCACTTGGTCACAACAATAAGAAAGAATTTGAGTCTCATGCATAACTGAAATTTATTAAATGATTGCAAAGCTGAATGTGTAATAAATTGATGTGATTTGTTTTTCTATACTTAGGAATGTGAATTGTGTGATCTTATGATATCCCATGTTATGTGCACATCTGGAATGTGTTTATGATCTGAATGAGTGTCTGTAAAATATGTATTATGTGTATATGATTCGGTGAAATTATCGATGATGGTTCACTCATTGAGTTCACAAAACTCATAAAAATTGCAATGTGATTTTTCAGGTACGAGACAGGAGACCTAGTTCTTAGACAGGACTAAAGGACCCTTTTGGATTTTGTTATGGATCAGAGGTCTGTCAGCTGACTCCAGGAGTATCGTGTCTTGTATTTTGTTGTAATTAGAAAACCGAAGTATGATCATGAAAATTTTCCAATTCATAACATTCCAGCATGGCTATCAGAGTAAACAATTGAGGAACCGAGTGATTCCAATAGTGAAAGTTCTTTGGAAGAATCATTCGAGTGATGAAGCCACATGGGAAACGGAGGAACACATGAAGACTCAGTACCCCTACCTATTTGATCATTCAGGTAAGAATTTTGATAACGAAAACTGAATTTCAGTACAGCCTTTCATCCTCAGACTGTCGAGGATATGTTCAGAGCTTGTGTTTTGGAGTTTCAGGGAGTATGGGATACTCCATATCTCGTCTGTGTTGATCTACATAGCTTTTCTGTCTATCTTGTGTATTTTATTTATTAACGAGTCGTCAATTACCGACGGAAACTAAATTCCGTCAGTATTTAAATTCATCAATTATTTACCCGTCAGTAAACTAGATATCAATTTAACGACGGATGCTATTTTGTCGGTAAATAGCCAACGCCAAGCTAAATTCACCGACGGAATCATTTCTGTCAGTAAATGTCCGACGATATTTAATTGCGGGAAGCATTCTTGCAAGTTTTACCTACATGAATGGTTACGTCGTCGCTATATGTCATCGAAGATTTTGTGCGAATATCCTTTCCTCCACTTTTACCGACGACAATTGTGTCCGTCGCTATATCTAAACTTTGACGACGTATATACCGATAGTCTTTTGTGTTACGTCAGTAAATAGCTACAGTTTTCATTCTGTCGGTAAATTTTCGACGCTAATTTATGATTTTCTTGTAGTGAAAGAAAATGCATATTAGAATTTTCTCTGGCCCTGATTGATGACCAAATAACCTCCGATCGAGATGAAATTTTAGTATGTTGTTCCTAGGTCTTGCTTCTTCACATCCAGCAGTCATAACTCTGATGTAGAGTTCTCGAACTTGATATTTTTTGTCTAGCCCTCCTTGTTTATAAATATGTACTCAACTACTTTTGGGTAATGATTATTGGGTTTTGTTGTGTCAAGAAGTTTCCTTGATGATTATGTTACCTTTAGTTGAGCTAAGGAAGAACAATTTGTCGTACCCATTTGATTATTGTTGATAGTAGAAGTTTTGGTACTGTTTATTAACGACTTGTCGTTTTTCCCCACATTGGGATTTTTCACGTAAATCTTTGTATTCTTTATGTTATTTGGGTTGATTATATTTGCATTATACTACTTTGATTTTGGTTGGTATCTATTTCCCATCTAACTATTCAATTTGGGAAATGTTGTAGTTTGTTGTTATTTATGCAATTGGGTCCATTGTACCCAACAGATAATAGTATTGTATCCCTAACTGTGGCAAGACGGAGGATTGGTTACATGCGTCAAAGTTGTTGTACAAAAAACATTGGAAGCATATCTTACAAAGTTGATGTCTATAATTTTGGAATGTTGTTGCTAGAAATAGCAAGTAGCAAGAAAAATTTCAACACTTTAACCAATCATTCGAGCCAAGTATTCTTTCTTAGTTGGATTTATAACCAATACAGTAAAAAGAACAAAATCGAATTCGCAGGTGTTTCCAAAAAAGGAAGGAAAATAACCAAGAAGATGATTATAATTGCTTTATGGTGCTTACAATTGAGCTCAGTGCTTCACTTTCAATGAAACATCATTTTTCTCTTAATTTTTTACACCTTGTTCATCATGTACATAAGTTGTTTCTCTCTCTCTCTCTACCTTCGTTATCCTACTCCTTCTCTCTGTAACAACTTCCAACTCTCACTTTTACCCTGTCGAATGAGCTTCTTTAAAACTAAGAATTGATAAGCTGCATATACTCCGCCTCTTGTTCTGGCTGTTACCGTTCTGGGACTTGGTGGATTCAGAAATAGTCAATGTTACTTTTCTTCTGACGTGGTTAGGAACTAAAACAGAAGTCAAGGTGTGAGATTTATACAAAGAAACATAAGGAATTAAGCTTTGCTTTTTCCTTTCTTTCTTTCGTCCAACACTCTGCGTGCTTGTTGAAGCAATGGTAATATCAAACTATTTAATAAGTTTTTAAAGAATATGTCTCGTAAGGGGACCAGTTCGTTGGTTGGGCTCTAAAACTTCGGAGGTTTTGATAAGTTAAACATGTCTATAGGCCCGCCTCATCATAGAACTAGAGATTTGAAGTTGATTGCCCAGCTGGAGACCTTTTTGGGCTCTACTTCTGAAATTGTAGCAACTAGGCTGTAATTCATTATTTTTATAAAATTAGATTAGGGGTTGAAATTTAGACTTCTGATGTCAACGCGTTATAAAATCTTAAATGCAAGTTTAATTCTACACTGACTTCTTATATTCTTAAATGCAAATTTAAAACTATACATTAAGAATTTGAGTCTATTGGCTAATTAAGAGAACTAAACAGAGGAGAAGCCAAGCAACAGGTCCCGCGAAACTCCCTTCTTATGGGGCCCACTAAGACAAACTGAATAGCTGACGTGCGAGAAAACATTCCCCGACGTTGACAACTTGTCCAAGCGTTTAGGAGGAGGAGGGAAGGAAAGGATTGCGTGTGGTGTGCTCCAACCTCCATGAAGGTCTTCGGTCAACCATCTAGATTGCCGTTGCAGTCCAGCTATAACAAGGTTGGCATCCATCCAATTACAGATTAAGAAACTCAAAGGCCAACATTGGTATCTAAATTGACCCCAAAAAATACGTAGGATGGCAATATCGCCCTTCATCCACTTACAGGCAGGTAGGCCCCTGAAGTGCCAAGTTGCTTCGGCAACTTGCAATGAGCATTAATTTGAATGGCAATAAATAATTGAAACATAATCCATCCTAACATTTTTACCAAATCTTGGAATATTGAATGCCGTAAGAAAAGAGAGTGACCTTTGTATTTGGATCAATTCAGTTACGGACAACTTCCATCACTTCACCTTTAGGCTATAGGTCAATGCTCTATCATTATCTACATAAAATATACACGATTAGATAGTATGATAATCTTAAAAACAACATTTTAATGGTTAGGTATGATGTCTATATGCAATAAGTTGTACAATTTTTGTATGGGACATTACTTGATCCACGCAACTTTATTTTAATTAAAATTTTCAAGTTAACATTATTAAAATTAAAATGTATATGCACTACCAAAACCTTGTTTTTTTTCCGAATAGTATATACCAAATTAACAAGACCACTCCCTTGTTGAACAATTACATTAAAAACGACTTCCAAAGTAACATAACTAGCAACGGCTCCTTTGGTAGTTGTAGTTTAATATATATATATATATATATATACACCACTAAACTAATTTAAACATGTCTTATTGCTATACTGACAAATATACAAGAGGACCTTGGGAGCTTTGCATGTGTACGAGAAGCTTTGAATTTGTCGTGCTAGTCTAAGTGCTTATTTGGTTGAATTTTTTGAGAGTGAATAAGTTTTTTTTTTCACCGCAAAAGGTTTTTTTTGAAAAAAATGAGTGTTTGACTATAAAATAAAAAAGTACTTTTTTAATAGATATAACTTTTTTAGTAGCTAAAATACAGCTTTTTAAGAAGCTCAAATTTAGAACTTCTCAAAAAAGTATTTTTTTCAGGTAGATTTTTTAGATCAATTAATGAGCCTATTTTGTAATCTTTTTTATCCTTATGTTTTATACATAATTCCCACAATACCCACAAACACATCTTTACGCTTATTTTGAAATTTATATAATATTATTTGACTTTTTTATTATATGTTTTAATATTTATTTTGTTATATTAGTTTTCCTTATGTTATAATTCATACAAAAGATTTAGTTAAATATATTTTCATTTATGTTTTATATGGTTTAAAATTATATAATAATTAATATATTGTGCTTTGCATATTGTTTAATATATTTTAAATAATATTTATATGCATAAATAATTTTTATTACAAAATAAAATATAATTGAAATTAAAAGTGTTTTTATTTTTATATTATCAAATAGTCTATTGTATGAAGCTCTTTCAAAAAAATCCTTTTTTAAATGACAATTAAACAGTTAACTAACTTCTTAAAAAAGCTCTTCTCAACAAAATTTTATTGATAAAAATTTTACTTATAAAAATTCTACTAATATAAGTCTATGGAAACAGACAATAAAACTATGGTCAATGAAGGGGGAGCCTTGGTGAAATTGTCGTCTCACGCACCTTCTATTCCCGTCTTTTTCTTCTCAAAACTGCGAACTGTTAGTGGTTCATGCCCACTCCTTAACATTTCTTTAATGGCTTCCTCCATGTAATGTTTTCATTTTCTTTTCATTTTTTTTGTCCTTTTGCACGTTTTAACATTGTTTTCTGCTACCAGTTGAGCCCATACGGCGTAGGTTGTCGTGAGGAAATAGATACTTCCAAAGCTGCATGTGTTCAATAGTCAATTTATGTACACATAGGTATATCTGTATCTGAGGTGTGAAAAAAAAAAGGACAATGAAGATGGAAACAAAAACTTTGTCAGTTTCAAGGTTTACATCTTGAATACGGATCTTTCTTGTTATTATATCTTTGTGAATGTAGATTTTTTTCTTGTTACTTGAGTTAACCTCCATGAATTAGATTCATACTTCATGTAGGTGACATTAATGCATCTCACAAATATTGAATGTTGCCCTACTGTGAGCTCATAATTGTCTCGTTTTTTTTCAGTTCTATGTCAAGCAAGTTGCAATTGATATATTCAAATATCAAATATGTGTTGCATAAAATTTTACGCACAATTAATTATTCATAATTCAGATAAATTGATAAAAATAAATAATATAATTCAATTTATATAATATTTAATATAAATAAATATGTATAACTAAATATATAAAAAATTTGAAATACAGTACATATAGAATTCGGTAAAGATTAACAAAACAAGAAAAATAAGTAAACAAATATACAAATTAGAGAAAAAAAGAGAAAAGTATAAAAATAAAGTCACACGAGTCATGACAATAAAGTAAATAGCTTAGTAAGAAACTACTTAAGTTAGATAACTAGGAGACAAGTGCTAATTAATCAAAATATTATGGATATTTATAAAATGAGTGACTTGAAGGAAAATATTTAAAAGACTAAAGAAAACGATAAAGACCTCTCTACGTGAGATCTTTTATATATATTTTATTACGCTAAAGTTTTCTATTACAGTTCATATCCTTAGTAAGTTTCAGTAAAGTCGTATCATTCTTGATCATTTCATCTCAGTTCTTGTTAAGCCTCTTTTTTTTTTTCTCTTACAGTCTCTAAGTATCATTTTCTCACACCTTCTCACTAAAGGTCAGAATATCTCTTTTTAACATATCTGAATCACCTAACACTCATCTCTCTTAAACTTTCATTAATACTACTGGTCACTTTTAATTTATTTCTTACCAATATATTCTTAACATTATCTCTTCTAGTAATTACATGTCTAACCAAGCTTCCTCATTTTCACTACCATTAGTTTATAACTATGCACTTATTTAATAGGCCAACACCCCGCCTCATATAGCATAATCAGCCTAATTGCTAAGTGATGAATTTGCATTTAAGCTGGAGTGGTATTTCTTGTCACACAAAATTCCTGATGCACTTTTACATTTAAACAATCATGATCTGATATAGTAGACTATATCTTCATCTATTTCTCGATTATTTTGGATGATAAACTTTATGTACTTAAAACACTCTTTTTGTTGTATAATTTCTGAAATAATCTTTATCTTACCCTATGGTTTGAAAAGTTACACTCTAACTACTCAGTGTTAATTTTGCTCAATCTAAAATTCTTTTAACGTATTCTTTCAATATTTTAGCTTAACAACGATACCCCCTTTTCTCTCATTCACTAGCAAACAACTTACACCAAAAAATATCCTTTTGCTAGACACCCTCTTTTCTCTCGTTCACTAGCAAACAACTTGCACCAAAAAATATCCTTTTGCTAACCAAGAAAACATGTACTTAGATCATGCCCCACTAGTGAAAGTACGCCAAACATTATCTTCTTGGTGAGGCATGAAATTTTCATAACCTTGTGTAAAAATTTATCTTAATCTATAGCACCGAATTCGTAATGTTAAACACAATATAATATTGAAAGAGACCTGATATTATCTAATTGAGATTGATTATAAACCATGTGAGAACTCGTGATATCGACCATACATTTATAAGAAACGATTTCAGGCATACTTAGACAATACATTAAATGAAATTGTGAAATGTGCATTGTTTTAATTTACTCGGTATATGCTAGAATGATATTATTTATGAAATTTTGATTTTTAAAAAAAATAAATGAAAATATAGAATAGTGATCAGAAGTGATCATTTGACGAGTGCCAATTTATCAATAATATGAATCTTTATTCAGAATATTCTTAACAAAAAAAAATTCTTAAAACATAAATTGTTCAGTAAACACAAAGATATATTAGGTGGATAAATTAAATATTAAATCCTATGTTTCGATTAAACCAAAAAAATTAAAACTCCCTCACAAAAACAGGTGCTGCAAAGTCCAACCTAGGATAAATTGATGCTCACAAGAAGTGGGAGGAGAGAGAGAAAGACAGAGACGTGGAGGGCTGAGGGCAAGACGCAGGAGCTGAGGTAGTGGGAGTGGGAGTGGGGAGGCAGAAACTTCCGTGGGACCACACCAAAATGCGGCGAGACGCAACATAGCAGAAACAAACCATATTGCTCCCTCTTCTTTTTATCCCTCAATTTATTTTATTACATATTAGTGACTTTTCAAACCTAAAATTACGCATAAATTTGATTTAAATTTTATTAGATAAAAATAAAAATAAAATATTCTTAATTAAAATTTATTTTCATAAATTTATATCAAGGTTTAAATTATGTTTTTTAATAATAATAATAATAATGTCTTGTCAACGACGTGAAGACGTGGATCCCACCACTCCCAAACTAGGAGGAGATAGTGAACCCTCAAATGGAGAGTGAGGAGACGGAGCCAACGTAACAAGAAAAAAGAAGGAAAAAGACAGAAGAAGAGGGACAGCCAAAAACCGAGGCTGACGTGGGCCGTACATATTACACATCCTTAACCCCAATCCCCCCATTCCCATTGGTCCCAGAAAGAGACGTAGAACCTGCAAAATACTTATGTGGGCCCCGACTCCCCTCTGATTCCTTCTCCTTTCCTTTCCTACACGTCTCTTTGCATTCTCCAAAAGCCGCCTCTCTCTCCTTTTTTCCCCTCTTGTTCTTATTTATCACACTCAAGCTAAGCTGTACAGTAGCCGAAAGACATCTTAACATTCTCCTACTTTACTTATTTAATTTATAAGCTAAATGACTTTTATCTAATAACTGTGTAAGTGATGCGCTCCAATCCAATTAGATAATGTAGTTGATGCTTGGCCTCTTTGCCACGCCTGAGCCAGGTCAGAACTTTGAATTCATGAATGCGTTATCTCGGAATCCAATGGCTTGTTTCAACTAACTCATATAAAACTATTAGTTTTAGATTCATTTTGTATTAATTATAATTATATGTAAAAGATAAATCTTTGGCTTTATTCATTAGTCATTGCTAAACACAGACGGCAGAAAAAGAAAAAAAAAGAACCGCAAAAATCATTGGCAAAGTCATTTTTTTCTCTCTCTTCAACCCCAGTCTACCACTGGTCAGAAGATTGATGAGAAATCCTTTGCAGATGACACTTCCAAAAAAATGAAAATTACAAAATAGGACTCGGACTCGCCGGTATTTAGGTTCTGAAAAAAATCTAGACCCAAAATTATCCATCAAAAATTTTACACCGAACTAACAGTGAGCGTCAAACGAATCGGACGGACGAAACACCGTCTCTTTGCTTTCCTCTCTCTAAAAGAACAGCCTCAGCAACTTTCCCTCTCCTCCGCTTCCATATGGATCCCCTGTTTGGCCACTCTCCAAGCAGGTGGCCGTCGTAGTTACTGACTCCTCCGAGTTCATTGACGGAGTCTCCGGCCGCCAGAGCTCCGCCTTATGTGGCAAAAAACTCGGTGTAAGGCGAAGATCGAGATCGTTCGTTGGCAGCTTCACCGTCTTCGGTTCGTCTACGAGTCGTTTACGTTTTGTTGGAGATGCTTTGGATCTTGAGCTAGAGAATCGCGAATGGTGAGCAGTAGGATTGGGGTCCTGAAGCTTCCACATGTCGGCACAGGTGACCTCTCCCTCGGACGCTTCATCCGACGGAGATCCTCCGGTCATCAGCTCCGGCATCGCTTGCAACGTGCCGCCGCGTAGCACCGTCTCGACCGCGGCCTGGCACAACTGCCAGTTTCCGGTCCATAACAACCCTACGGCGCCGTTAACGGGATTCACAGTTCTACCGCAGGCTTCAAACAACAAAGACTGAAACAAGGCTGAAGCAGAAAAAAAAACGAAGCCAAACAATGATCAAAACAACAATCTCTCTCCATACACCACATATAAATTTCTCATGATGATCACTAACCAGGACGCTGATTTTCCGGCACGGCGGAGATGAAGGACATGAGACCTGCGCGACCGAAGAACTTGGCGACGAAGACGGTAGCGTGGCCTTGAGCTTCTGGGCTTTCAATCCACTGCAAGCAGGGGCGTAAAATACACGTCTCGCTGCAACCCTTTCGCAGAACTCGACAACCATTGCAACTCATTTTCTCTAATCACTCAATCACTCACGTCTACCAAGACTTGAAGATAAGCCGATAAGAAAGAATCCAGTGAAGTAGATACGGTTATAGTTGAAAGAGGAGAGAAATTAACGTCGCCAAGAAGAGGGGAAGATGAGGTATATATAGAGAGAGTTGGGTTTAGATTACAAGTGGGAGTGATTTGATAACTGTGGTTGAGTTAGTTGTGGGTTACTGAAGTTTATATTAACTATACAATATACATAAATATTTTTTGTTTTATAGATTCCAAAGACTTGGGCGAGAGCGGCTCCGTGTCTCCGCGGATGGTTGTCCCTCCACCGTCGGTCTCCTTTCTTCCCTTTTGCTTTTCTTTTTAGCACAACTAGTTACTTTTGCGGATGATAATTTTTCCTATTATATCCAATTTTTTATTATTTTCTTAATTAAGTCATTCATAAGCACAATAAAAAGTAAAATATGTCACATATAATACCATACATAATCTTATAGGTCTTATAAATATTACCCAAATGTATTTTGTTACATGTTAATTTATCTCAATTTCATCAAATGATTTAGTTTCTACATCACACCTTATCCAGACGTTCACATTGAAGCTTTTATTGGATGTTGTTGTTATTATTTACTTTATTCAGATATCAAAATATGGATAATATCATATAAAGTTTGACATAAATAAATTATGTTTCTCAAAAGCAATGTTAGAATCATGATATAGATAATAACTGATGAAGTGTGGCATAAATAGATTATGTTTCTCAAAAGCCATGTTGGACTATAAACATTAAACACATGGTTGATGAATTTAATTATTTAAATACAACATCATAACTTATAATGATCTTTATGATAATAGATCTAATTTTAAAGAATAAAATATGCTAATTTCATACTCAAACCTCACAATTTTTTTATGATTATATATATTTAATAATATATATGAGTTTATGATTGATTTATACATACAATTTATACTCACTAAAATAGTAATATGTTGTTATTACATAATTAGTTATTAATACTAATTATTTTTGTTACAAAATAATAAAAATATATATGCAATTAGATAGATTTTGATATTTTAAATTAAATTTTTATTCTTTTGAATTAAAATTAAGATAATTTATTAATAATATGGATGATATTGTAGGTTTCACATTATAATGTATTATTAATAATCACAGATCTTGTTATCTCTTAATATTATAAATCGATAACTCCCCATTACATATTCATTCTTAATCCAAATTTTATTTTTTGTTAATCCAACTATGTTTTTTTAATTGTTTTTAACTTTTTGATAATATAGAAATATGAGAAATTATTTATAAAGTCCGTGAACCTTACATGAATTATTTTACCAATACTTAATGATTCGTACTACCTTTAATCTTATATTAACGTAATATTATGTAAATTGCTTTGGAAAAAATCTCGAATATCAAAATTTTGCTGTTCCCTATTAGAGAACTAAAGTGTTGTTGAGTAGAGAAATGATATTTTGCTAAAAATAGGAAGAGAGAGTGCATGATTTTATAGTTTGATGTTAAAGCACGAGGGTGGGGGCCGGGTGGCATGCACATGTATGGAGAGGTTGGAGAAGGTGGGGTATAATATTTTTGATAGTGGGTTGAGTAGAGATAATGGTTAGTCTTAGTGGGTTAATCATTGAGTAGGTTCTTTGTGCAAGATTAGGAAACATAGCCATTGTTAACGATGCAGTTCTTCATATTATAAAACTTTTGCTGCCTAGTTGCGAGTTGCTTCTTCACCATTTATTTTCTCATCACTTGTCTATGGACAAGAGGACATGCTATTTTTCAAATGTTTTGTCTTGTAAAGATGATCAAAATTGGATCTCGTAACTTTGAGGTTGTGACTTTTGAGTACCATATCATTAATATGTTATCATAAACATAGGTTAACATAGGTTAACTCATTTAAAATAAAGAATACTACGATACAATAATAACAACAAATCAATAAAATTTTTTTCTGATATGCGAGATTTGGGAAGGTCTAATATTACGTGAACTTATCCTTTAATTTAACTTACTTAATGCCACAATTAAATCATATTATTTTTTATAAAATTGTAATATAATAAAATATTCTCAAATAATTTAAAATAATAAGAATATTTTAAAATAAGTGAAATCATAAAAAGTTTTTACATCTTTTTTACCTTTTTAAATATAAAAATTATAATTAGATAATGACCACCAAATTTTGAATTTGAGACATAGAGGTACTCCTAAGTTGTCAAGACTTTATTGTTATACATTAATTTGAATTAAGCAACGTATAATTGTATAAACTTGCTGACTTTGGGGGTTCAATGCCGTCCAACAAGCTTCTCATCCCCATATTCTATGACTTGGGACTCCTAGGTCAATTACATTTGATAGATATTTTCGATTTTAGAAAAAGACTTGCATTGTTTCTAACTTTATATATATATTTACCATAGTACACAAGCTCCTTTTTTTAATTCTTAATTAAAAGATTTCCAACTCATTACGAGTTATCTTGCAAGATAAACAAAAGGTACGACCATGTCCAACCAACCAAACTCTTCCAACCATTTGATAACTTTATCCTCTCTTATCCCTTTTGCCATGGCAATTAAGAAAATACATTATGGAACCTTATCTTGTGCTTATATGTAAAATACATGTAGCATGAGAATGCTGCACATATGCATGCAACCTGCTTTGTTCAGTGTATTACTCTCTACAGAAGGAAAGGGTTTGATTAATAAAAGAAAATGCAAAAGCTTTCAACTTTTGCTGAATTCGATAAGATCCAATTATGGGTTCTCCAAGTTGCATCTTCATGTTAATGCTTATACATCATGACAAAAAAAAATATATTTAACAGGCTGATGATACTAAAATGAAGAGTTTCAATACTTTTTTGAATAAAGATAGATGAAATAACAAAATATGACAGAGACGATTGTGTAATACATAAACATACTATTATAAGAAGGTAAAACATAAAAATTGAAATGTAATAAGTCAAGCAATATAAGATTTAATGTGTGTAAGTCTTAATGAACTAATTTACCATGGTCATTCATATACATGGAAGCATTGTGCATGCGCATGGACTAAAGATACAAAAGGATTCTTTGTTTGATTGAACTAGTTTAATCGAAAAGTTGTCAAATAAGGTGTGAAGTCTGAAGCGGGTCGACCAATGACCCGAATTGCAGATGTCATGGTCGTGGAGGATGTGGCATCCTTATCCTCACCGCCTGTTAAGCTGTCGCTATCATCTCCAACTTGCAAATTCTCTTCGACTTTGTCCAAGATCGTATTCTGTGGTTGTATCTCATTTGTATGTACTGTAGTTTTCAGGGCGGGCACATAGATTTGTGGTGTTTTATACAAAGACTGGCTTCCTAAACCATGGGGAGTCATTTTCTCCCCTTCACATATGCTAGTCTTTATCCCTAACTTCTTGTGATGAAGGAAAAAAAAAAGAATACTTCCTTCCTTTACAAGTTGAAGGGCTTGTTGAAGAATAGAGAGTTACTTACCAAAAAGAAGTTTGATCTTATCATGGATGAAAGACAAAGACAAATTACTGAGGGGGCATATTGATATGAAATAATAAGAAATGGGGTCCAATCGAAGACATCCAATTCAATATGAATCATTCATTGTTGATCGATCCCCCAACTAAGAAATCCTTGTAATCATCAAACCAAATTCCTCTGTAGCTACAGCTTGTGACACTCTTTCCTCGATTGATTGATGAAGATTGTTAATTAAAGCATTGAAAAGAAACAAAGTTCATTTGGTGCGTAGCTTTGCAATTTGATAATAAAATAAAGTTAAAGTAAAGGTGTTCGAGTAGATATTTTAATAAGTTTTTTTCTACATTGAAACAACTCTACAATACATAACTACACTATACATCACCAAAACAACTCCTAAATAAGAACACAATTCGCCTATTTTAAGCTAGTAGACATCAACCATCAAAGTTCGTATCATTGTGAGGATATGATAATGGAACCAAGCGTGAAGCCGTTACTTTACTGCCCATCACGTCATTTTACCATAAACCGTAATGGGTAGCTTGGGGGGACCAAGAAAGCTGGAAGAGAGAAATATTTTCTGCATCCAAACAAAGGCTCAAATCACAATGAAACATTACAGAACCTATATCTGTAATATTCCGATTTGTGGGGTCCAAACTGAGACTGATTTGATTGAGTTTGAGGCCTACCTTAATCTCGCAAAATGATGGTTGTGGTGGTGCTTCTACGACTTTTTGGGGTTACCTCGGGGCTCAGGCCAATTAAATGGAATTTATAGTACACAAGTTACGATTTATCGAGGACGCTTACGTCATGGTTGTACCATGTTGGATCAAATCATACGAGAAACCATTAAACTTGGATGGTGGTCAAGAAAAAGTACCGACTGACTGCTTTTTAACGAATGGCTAACTTTTGTTTTTTCAGTTTTATTACAGGAGATCTACGTCTAGACGATGTAGTTTTACTACCCCATGAGTACACTGTTGTTTTCCATTGAGAAACCTCCAAGAATCTGTTTCAAAAGGTGCTGTCAGTTTCGCCTGTGGTGACCCGCCCACTAAAGAGAGGAATAGAGAAATATCAAACTCTGTGGTGCAAATTGATGATAATAGTATATAGTACTTGAGCCAACCCCAGCACAGTTCTCAGAGAAAAGGACAACTTAACTTCGCTTTCGATCAAAGACTGAAATTTTGGCAGAGCCATGCTTCGACATGTTTGCAAGAAATGCTCTTTACCCTAGACGTTAAGAAGAAGTCATTCATGGGAACAGAAACTGTCACCAGAGATTCCTCCGGTCGCCGAGGTCAAGGTCGGAGAGCTTTTAAAGGTTGAGATGGTGGAAAAGCATTATCACTTGAGAGTACGCTGCAAATGATTTAAAGCATGTTGATCCTTATATTGTGAGTTATAGCATGACTGCCCTTTATTTGGTATCCTATATTCATTCAAAAGCTTGATGAAATCACTAAAATGAGTTTCAAAAACTTGGTGGAGCATTTTGTAACACTTAGCATTAACCTTATTAAAGGGAAATAAAGAACTAAATGTGAAAATATCTATTTTCGGTTTCATCACACTTTTGAGGGAGTTTTTTGATGCGTAAATGAACTCCAATCAATTGGGACCTTCATGAAAACTCACTGGATTGTAGTTAACATCTGTTTACAGTTTTCTTAATACGTAAGTTCTCTTAACTGGTTAGAGATTTCATATGCTTACGAATGATATGAATAACTATAGGAGACTTTAAGTTATTTATATAGCTTCCATATCGGACTTCCTCATCACAAGTCCGATATAGGTCTAATCCATACTGATCAGAATCTATTTTTCACCTAGACTTCGACCTATTGACTTGGATCATTTATTGAGTCATTTTATTATCTTTATCCGGATCAAATTACGTAACTTAACCGATAAGTTATTGCAAAACTAAAAAATGCAATTAAATGTTATCCAACTTTATGGGAAATGTCAAAAATATCCAACATTCTCCTCCTTGGACAATACTTAATTGCAGTGTTGACTCAAGTTTAAAACAGTTTAAAAACTTGGAAAAACCACGCTACTGTATTGGTACCAAGTTTAAAAATAAAAAACATTTGATCTAAAAATAACAAAAATTCAACATTCTGTCTCTCAAGGCTTCTGATACCGAAAGATATCAAGCACGTGTGTCATGTGTGACATAAGTCCAATATGATCACGCTTATCTAATAGCTTACTAACATGAATGGAAAAATGGAGTGTTGCAAACTAGGATGATACCTGTATGATCTAATATTTATCATCTTCGTTTGTAGGTCTCGATTTCTCTAACTTTATGCTAAAGTGCATATGCTAAACCGCAACAAAGAAATCTTGTTTTCTCTCACTGAATGCTAAATAGTATTAGAGAAAATCTTTATGTTCTCTAACTGAATGTTAAATTGCATTAGAGAACCTTTATGAGATTAAAAACTTATAACCCCTAATGTCACGTCAAAATTCATAGATATTTGTACTAAATTGTAAATGTTTAAATGACATAGACTCAAGGTCGATTTATATATATGCCCAATGGCCTTTAAAATGATTAAAATCAACACAGATCTTAAGACTTCCACATGTATTACGACTTTGCACAAGAACAATTACTACTGAGGATACAAGGATGATCATCTAATATTAACAAACAATCATAACGCCATAATACATCAAAATGTACAAAAATACAAAGAGTAAATATAACAATCCCTAATTAACGATGTCTAAGGACTTTAACACACCTATATATACTGAATATATGTTTTCTGAAAACTAGTAGGCGAAGTCCTTTAGTCAACGAATGGGCTAACATCTCCTTAGTCTTTATATGCTCCACTTCAATGTCACATTTCTAAATCAACTCTTTTATGGCTAAGTATTTAACCTCCAAATGCTTAGACCCTGTGATATTCCTATTGTTTTTACTAAACAACACTTAGGAATGACAATTTTGGCCAGGCCTGGCCCGGGTTGGGCAGGTCAACCACGGTCCGCCTGGATTGACCCTTGGCCAATCTATTTTTTCCAAACGATATCGTTTTGATTATTTTAAAAAAATAAATGAGTGGGCCGGCCCGGCCCAACCCACTTGTGGCCCACCGAGCCATAGCCTGGGCCACGGGCTGACCCATCCTGGCCCACAGGCCACCATAGAAGAGGCCGGGCTGGGAGGCCAGGCTGGGCCTGGGACGCCCCTAGCCCAGCCCAGCCCGCCCATTGACATGTCTAACAACACTACAACAAGTATTACAGTACAACCGAATGGGTCTAGCTACTGAATCTACTATAGACAATTTAGAAATCAAGTTTCTGAGCCAAACCACATGTGTAGCAGCCCCATAACATGCATGGTCGAGGGAGTTGCCAGTGTCTGCTTGCTTCTATGATACCATACCATTTGTCAACATAAAAATATAACCCGAAGTGGATTTGCAATCATCCAGACACATAGCAAAATCAGAATCTGTATACCCTATATGATTTAAATTGTTGACTTTCCTGTTTGTCAACATATAATCCTTGGTACTCTTTAGGTATCTCAACACTCGCTTAACTGCATTCCAATGGTTTATACTTAGGTTAGCCAGATATCAACTCAGTAGTCCAACAACAGATGTAATGTCCGATCTAGTGCACACTTGAGCATACATCAAGCTACCAACAACACTAGAATACGAAACATTCCTCATCGCCTCTCTCTCAACTTCATTCTTTGGACACAATGCCAAAGATAATCTCTCACCATGAGATATAGGTGCTACAATAGGTTTACACTCAGCCATATTAAATCTTTGTAACACTCGCTCAATGTATGCTCTTTGCGAGAGGCCTAATGAGTATTGAGATATGTCCCGGTGAATCTGTATACTTAGGACAAAAGATGCCTCACTAAGATCCTTCATGTCAAAGTGCTTGGCCAAAAGTTGCTTTACCTCATGTACTATGGTCAAATCATTTGATGCGAGAAAAGATATCATCCACGTACAATAATAGGAAGATAACTTGGCTCCTCCTGACCTTATAGTATAAACATCTTTCAACCTTGTTTTCTATGAAGTCGAAAGAGGTCAAAAGCTCGTCGAACTTTAGGTACCACTGCCTGGAAGCCTATTTCAACCCGTATATTGATTTGGTCAACTTGCATACCTTATCAATTGCTCCTTGATCTTGAAATCCTTTATGTTGCTCTATATAGACCTCTTCATAAAAGTCACCATTTAGGAAAGCGATTTTAATATCCATCTGATGTAGCTTCATATCATAATGAGCTACTATTGCCATTATCACTCTAAATGCATCCTTTAAGGATACGAGAGAGAAGGTAACATTAAAGTAAACTCCTTCTCTCTAAGTGAACCTTCTAACAACCAATCGAGCCTTAAACTGTTCAACTTGACCCTGAGTGTCCGTTTTAATCTTAAATAGCCATTTGCAATTGACAGGTCTGCAATGTTGAGGCAAATCAACTAGCTTCCATACATTGTTGTGTCTCATGGATTGTATCTCATCCTTCATCGCTTCCCACCACAAATCTACATGGGGTCTATAAACGATTTTTGTAAAAGTAATCAGATCCACAACATGTCCTATATCATAGTCTTACTCACCCAAATAGATTGTGCAATATGATAATGTAACATCCCCTCACCTATGAGAAGGGTAAAATAGTAAATTGGAACGGGTTAGGAGTGTTTAAAAGTGTTTTGCTATGTTCATGCATTCATATATGCA
>JAOTAY010000189.1:29807936-29824101 GCA_025629805.1 Erythroxylum baracoense
TAAGGTTGGATGCCGCGGTATAACCCGCAAACACACGCCGCAGTATAACCTGCAAACACCTACGGGTGGGGTGTGGGATCCAACAGTTTCAATGGTGACAACATTGTTGTTTACAAAAAGGTGACTACAAAACAAAAAAAGACAATGTAAAAATCATCATAAATGTAGGATAACAACGATACTTAAAGCATTAAAACAGTATATATAATGAGAATCTGATCACACATATTATGAAATACCTGTAGGCTGAATACATAATATATGCAATTAGACCTCTACATAAAAACGATCAGAGTACACATTATCAACTATTATGACACTACTACCTGTGGGCGAATAGATCATTCAAACAACGATTTTCCTCCATCTAATGCCTTTACAGACATTTCAAAATCTCATATAAGACCAACACCTGTGGGCAGAATAAACAAAAATGAGATCTGAGACATCTTCCAACATGCAAGCGTTACAATCCAAATACTGACTTGAAAGGTCACTATGGTGATTACAATCTCATTAGTACCCAAAAGACCACAAACTCAAGGGATACATCCTTATGTTATCCTCACATTCTACATGGGCAAATCGTATGTGAAAATGTATCATCAATAAATGCGAAAACCAAATGCACTGTCAAATTATCACATACTAGTGCTGACAACATTGTCTTTAAACTTTATTTAATACTTTTATCACAAAAAATCTCAATCAGAGTGACTATCGTATTTTACTGGACTCCGAACCTACCACATGAGACACGAAACCTTAAGTGTCTCCTTTATGTGTAGTTCGAAGGACAAAAATTTGCTCAAAAATTATATTTAAAATGCTTTAAATCCTTTTCCGTAATGAAATTACCAACCTAATTAATCTAGAAAATTGAAAAAATCACTTTATGAATTCCCTCGACCTCGAAATTGACCCATAAATATCCCAGGGTATCTTTACAAAAACTTTGAAATTTTTTTGAAAAATTTCAAAATTTTCGTGAAGATTACTATATGCTGATGTCAGCAGTGCGTGTGGAGGGAAGGCACATGCACTACACTGACGCATCTCCATATACATCTGTCGCATATGCTGCATGCATCGTACGCGCATCAACATGCTGGACTATTGTGTGACATGTGCAACTTACGTGTAGACGCGCTGGCCTTGTCCGACGTGTTTATAACACATGTCAGCCACATGTCTGCACTCATGCTTGCCACGCATACTGACGCTGCCTTTGGACCACACACGTCCCAGACTTGTGGTGCCACGTGTTGCCGCCTAATTGCACATGCCAGTCCAATCACCCCTGAGGCGGTACTTACTGCACGTGCCCGACGCTAACCGTGACTCTTCCATCGATAGGTAATTTTTGGCAACTCCTGAGCCCTTTTTTCAAGCTTTATAGCCTGTTGCTGACCTGTTTTTCATAATAACCTCATGTACACCACTTTCACGCATTCATATACGTAAAAAAACCGAAAATCGAATAAAAACAACCAAAAATCCTAATGGATAAAAACTAGAAGAACTTTATTTTTAACTACTTGATTATGTAACCGCTTTAATACCACATGTAACACGTAGCATGAACCTTATTACGTGTCCCAGATCTTACGTGAAAGGGAAATAAAAATTTGTGAAAATACCTGTTTCCGGTTCCATCACACTTCCGAGGTAGTTTTCGATGCAAAAACGAGCTCCAATCAACCAGGACCTTCACGAGAACTCCTCGTCGGATCGTGGTTAACGTCTTTCTACAGTTTTCTTAATATGTAAGCTCTCTTAATGGGTCAGAGATTCTGTATGCTTCCGAATGATATGAGCAATTGTAAGAGACCTTAACGCATTTATATAGCTTCTATATCCAGCTTTCCCATCACATGCCCGATATGGGTCCGGTCTACACTAGTCAGGATCCATTTTTCAGCTGAACTTTGGCCAATTAACTTAGATCATTTATTAGGCTATTTTATTATCTTTATCGGGGTTAAATTACGTAATTTAACCGATAAATTATTACAAAACTGAAAAATACAATTAAATGTTGTTCAATTTTATAGGAAACATCAAAAATATCCAACACATATGAACATAATAGGACAGTTGAAGTGCAAACTTGCAGTCATAGATTGGAGTCCAGAAAAAAATTAATTTAAACGGACACTGCTTATAAAGTAGACAATAGGTTGCGGAAACTGATCTTGCTTTATTATTCAGACACTGATCTTTTTGTTTCCTGTTTAAAAAGTTTGCCCTGTTTTGTGTAGAATTTCTCTTTTATGGCAGTTGCTACTTCAGATCCCTCCCAGTTAGTCATCTGGGAAAGTGAATGGACGACTACGTTTGTATTACATTGCAACGACGGCTGGTGAACGATTGAAAAGGCTGTCATTCCGTCCTGGCTATTACATGTCATTAGTCGAATGAATTTACTATCCAACAACAATTGCCTACTCTCTCTTCTTTTTCTACCACTTTGATTCATCGGTGGCCCCAACTCCAAGAGTAGTAAGACACTTATACACCCGGTTGATGAGGTTAAAGTTGGATAATTTATCAGAACAGAAATAGCATTAATGATGTTAGTTCTGCAATTGGCTTGAGATGCCTAGACCCCTCAATTGCAAATGTCAATGTTATGCTACTTCCAAACTATCGGTTACAGATTGTAGGTACATGATAATTTCTTTTTTATTCTTTCGGCAGAAAACGAACTAGAAACCCATGCAACATTAGGATTTTAACTTCTAGTCATGCTAGTGTTGCTTACAAGCAAGTAGCACTCGATGCCATTATCTTTCTAATTTTGGCTGCTTCAATGAACAGGTATGATTTCTCTGCACCAAGACTCTAAGTGAAGCTTCAGAGTGTGAAGTGATCATGAGATTTGCTGGGCTGTTGATAAAGAAAATGCGATACTGATGCTTAGATGTAGCAATCTTAGCAATTCGGCCATCATCAACCGGGTTAGTGGGTTGCATCTAAGTTCACAACTACGGACTGTAAAATCAGTTACAGATTTTATGAGGCTGCTAAACTCTACTGTTTTTACTTCCTTTGCATCTAAATGCCTCAGAGTCCAAGACTATGACCACAAATATGTGATGTTGGACAACTTATGCAGGAAAGTAAGGACGCCAATGTCTTGAAATGCAATTGGAATGGAACATTAGCCATCACAAAGAACATTACATCAAGTTTCTAACGCCAAATTTCTCATTCTCAACTTATAAGACTACATAAGAAAGGTACTCCAACCATTTAATAATAGATTGACAAGGTCCGGTGATGTTGTAGAGATGGAGACTGAACGCCAAAAGCCCAAAGCCAAAGGTCTAACTCTATACTCAGCACCTGAAAGAAGTATCATCGTCAGAAGCCATGAATTCCAAACATAAGACGGGTTAATATGAAAAAATTGAAGGACGGAAGATATTGTTGGCCAAAGCTCCCATAGCAGAAAAAATGAAAGTTGCAAGCTTATTAAAAACAGTATAGACTTGAAAAAGCAAATTTTCTCTCCAATGGTCGACGTAACCTGGGCAAAAAGAGAGGTGAAAGGAGAAATTTTAATCATACCGTCTTTCCTGATTTTACATGAATTAAGTCCCTGTCCCTCATTATCTCCACAGAATATATGGAGCAGGCTCGCAATTCAACCTCCTCCTCAATGCCAGAAGCTATTTCACCATTGGAGCCAATTTTACTTTCAAGGTTTGTACTATATTTCAAAACACCAAGTTGACGAAGCATGGCAGGCACTATATAGTCTGCAAATATTGTGACAGAACTAATGTCGTGAAATTCTCCATATGATTGGCCCTTGAATGCACCATATAAATCCGCTGCAAATATTTGAGCTCTTTTGTAGAAGAAAACTTGGCGGCCTTTGTAAAGTGAGTGGTCACGGAAACCTCGGAAAACCTACCAATTAGGAGTTAATATATTCATATCCTTCAAGAAACAGTTACAAGATAAAAGAATAGCAATATATCGAATGGAAGCAAATTTAAAATGACTATGCACCAGGAAAGTGACTGGTAAGAGTGGCTACAAGCTTTGCAGCTGATTTTCGACAAGAATCAACAAGATTGGATGCCTTGCCTCCAAAGCTTTTTGCTAGTTCACAGCCAACCTGACAATGAAATGAATCAATGCCAAACAACCAATTTATTCACTGACCTAAAGTAAGCAACTCTTCTAAACAATACTAGTCAAAGATAAGAAATTTATTTCTCCCTGCAAAAACATATGGCTTGTTACGTTCTTAAGTGTAAAAGAAAACCTCATGCAGAAGACGGACGCGCTCCTCCTCCAAAGGAAGTGGTCTGGGCCATTTCAACAACTCACGTAATTCTGGACCTGGAAACTCACAGATAAACATGTAATTGGCATGATAATTAATTTACAGTGAAATCAAACCATAAAGATTTCACTCTTACGCTCAAGAGAGGTAACTCAATTTGTCAACTGTTTGATCTTATAACAGAAATACGTATATCATGATTCTCAAGGCCTCCCCTAAATTTCGGATGATCTCATAATTTTTTATGCACAGATATCACTGTGTATATGATGTCATTAATATACTGGAATTGACATATAAGAAAGCAACTTTCAAAAGGAGAATGTACCTGTATATTTTTGCAGACGATCAGCATCAAGCACAGACTTATCATTATGTAAAGCTGCCTTTAGACCGGAAGCAAGATGATCATAATCTAACTCCTCATCTGTTAGAAAGTAACAAGCAATTAAACAGAAAGAGAAACTAAGGACATTTGTATCAGAGTATGTCAGGCTTCTTGAACTGCTCATAATTCATGAACTCAGATAGAGTTACGAACTTTCAATACAGATTAGATGCAAAATGAATAAGCAATCAAATTTTCCTTCAGGTACCCAAACACACACAACCGAGGATCCCATTCCAACACTTACTATAATTTTAAAGCACGAAGTACATTTCCCAAATTATGTTTCAGCCTTTAGCAAAAATACAGGCCAACCAGCCACGAGAGTTATCAGAGAGTATGTCCTTTGCCATCTAGAAATGAAAAGACTTGAGGGTTCCAGAACAATTAAACCGATACCACTGTTAAATGCAAAGTAAAAATTCACGAGCATCTATGCCTGCTAATTAACTATAACAAAGTACCTTTACATTGCCTCCACGATTTATATCTTTATTTTGCTCACCAGTTATATTTGCTAACAATCCAATTGATGTTACTTTTGCAACGTCACTTATGAACCGAAATGAAGGCCCTTAACGGAAAGCGGACCTTCTATATAGCTCAAAATATCCAAAGGGAAGCCATAATTTGTCACTGACTAAGCTCTCAGTTAAGATTATAAAATCCTCTGTTCTCATCTATTAAGTACCTGTAGAGAACACAATCCATAAAATGTTATCGCAAAACTCACTGGTCACTGCTCACCTCCCTAACCACGTAAACAATCCTTTAGGCACCTAAAGGCCGCAACTTAGCTCCACCAAGTTAAGGGTACTCTCACCTCATTTTATCTCAAGTACTAAGCCAACTACAAAAGTCTGAGAGACTTTTAACCAAACTGCCAGTCATTCTCGGGACGAAAAGAACCTGGAAAAAAATAATACCCAAATGCAACAACAGCCAAAATTGGGTCCAGAAGCGAAACACACCAGGCCAAAAGCAAAAATTCAAAGCATCAAGAACAAGCAGGTACTGGACGGTGAGAGGGCCGCCGTCAAAGTAGTGAATGCCTTCGAAATCCCACTCTATTTGAGGAATCTTCTCTCCCATACTCTCCCGTTGGCGTCGGAGCGTAAGGTGCCACGTTTGAGTTGTTGGGACCTTAAACTGACTATCCAACCCTAATTTATCCATTTTATTTATTCCGTGTGTAATGTAACGAATTCGAAGTTCCCGCCGTTTGTCTCAGTCTCTCTAACCTTAGACTTTGTTTGGTCATAAGGGCCCCACCTGCCTTTCAACCGCCTGCCTATTTGACCTTCCTGCTTTTGTGCATTTCGCACGCGTGCGTTTTTACTTTTTCTTCGTAGAGTGTGTATTCTATTATCACTCGATTTGATCGCGCGTGAGCATACCCATGCTAGTTAATAGCCTAGGCCTAGTGGTCAAGGATAAAAAGGTAGGGGCCAGTAATCCCACGTGGAACAAAACCGAAGTCCACCAAGTTTCAGATAATCAGATTATCGATTAGGTTAAGATCAAACTGGGGTTTACTCTTACAACATTAACTGTCAGAAATTATATAAAAAATGTCGGCGGTTACATAAGTTGACTTCGTTGACAGTTTTATTTACAATAACAGCCTTACTAAATTGTAGAATTGGAAATTTCATTTCAAAAAAACACAATCCTCATTAAATTATTAAAACATGTTGTGGTTCAATTTCTTTTTTTTTTGTGGTTTACAATTTTTTTCAACTTTTATTTTTATTTACCTTTTGTTTAATTACTAATTTCAATGCGAAAATATTTTATTGCTAATAATAATTATATAATAAATAAAAATTAAAGATAAATTAACTTTAGTTAAATAAATATATTTAATCTCTTATATAATATTTATTAATAAAATTATTATATTTTATTTTATTCACTATTTTATTTTTATTTTTATTTATAAATTAATATTTATTTTAAATAAGTTTCTATTATTAAATTAAATCTTAATTGAAATTTATTTATTTTGAATATATTCTAAATTTAATTATATTTAATAATAATTATTTAATTTAAATTAATTAGAAAATTAAATTAAATTATCAAGTAAAATTAAATTATTTATAATTAATTTAATTTTAATTAATTAAATATATAATATTAAATTAAATTATTCATAATTTTTATTGACATTTAATATATTAAATAATTAAATAATATTTACTTATTTGAAAGTAAATTAGACCATAATTTTTCATAATTTTTAAAAATCGAAAGAAATCAAAAACTCAAACAAACAGAATTATTCGCTGAATTTAAAAACAAAAATAAAAACAAAAGCTATAAATAAATAAAGGATAATTAGATTTACATTTTATAATTTTTTAGCACCAAATTTTTTAAAATTCATAAAAAGTATATAGAAATATTATTTTTATTAATAACCAATAAATGAACATTTACATAATATTTAGTAGTAAAAATAATTTTTTGCTTTGATTTATACAAAATTTAAAAGATAAGTTATTAAATTAAAAATGTTAAAATAAAATTACAAAATTAAATGCTGTTTAATGTATTATTCTAATAAATAATAATGTCACATATTTGAATTGTTTGGGTATGTTGATAAGGTGAATTGCTAATTTTAGTAAGAATTTGTGAAAGAAAGAAAAGTGAAGTGGTTTTTTATTCTTTTTTATTGTTATGAAACGCTGTCGTTGAAGGTGAATCGTTGATGACAAATTATGAAACGAAAGAAATTGATGTGGTTATTTATTATCATTTTTTTCTTAGTTGGCGAGTCCTCTTTATAGGTTGTTTTGATGGCCATAAAGCCTTGGCTACACCAATTCGCAACCCTCCACCACCACCGCCACCGCCGCGACAACCACCATCTCTTCGCTCTGTTCATTTCTTCTCCTAAAAACAACCTCATCTCTCTCTCCTCTCTCTTCCTCTCTACGTCGCCTATCGCTTTCCTCCGTCAATTAGCCTACAGCTCCTCCGCGGCTCTTTCACGCCAGCACCCTCAACAACATAAACAACAGCCACTTCGTTACCACCGACTCAGGCCCTCTCCAGACACGCTGGCGCAGAAGATCGGGAAATCAATTCGCCGCCCCGGCACTCCTTCCAAGGCTAGGGTTTACTCCGACATCAATGTAGTACGCCCCAAGGACTACTGGGACTACGAGTCCCTCACCGTTCAATGGGGGTAAGTCTCTTATTTTTGTATAATTTTTTATCTGTATTCGTTTATTTGGTATTCAATTAATTTAAGACAGAGCACGCGGGAGTCTGAAACGTCCACTAGTACGTAGCCTTGCCCATAAGGCTGTTTCTGATCAATTAATTTAAGAAAATGAAAGGATAAAGGAGTTGATTGTTTATCTGAATGTTAAATGAATGATTGTTCAATTGGATGAATTATAGGTAATATAAAGATGTTGATAGTAACTAGAATTTTTGCTTCTCTTTATGATCATTGGACACTTGTCTTGACTGTCTAATGGATGCATTTGTGACAATCGTGGGGTGGGCAAACTCTGCATTAGAATGCTTATACATGCTAATTTACATCAGCTGTGCAATTGCAGGTTCATCTGAACTTAGCTTAATATGCCTAGCTGAAGTTGTTCAGGTGACAATTATTTGAAAGTGACATAAGCTCTTAATATGCCTATGTGAAGCTATTCAGGTGACAATTAGTTCAAAGTGACATAGGCTCTTAATATGCCTATGTGAAGCTATTCAGGTGACAATTCGTTGAAATTGACATAAGCTGATGATTCTGCTTATTTTTCCCCATCTAAGTGAAATAATGTAAATGAACCTGATTGGGGGTTTTTCTTTAGTTGTAGCTCTGTAATTTACATCTCTATCTTCTTTTTGTCTTTTTCCTTTTTCTGCTTTTGATCACTCAGTGCAGTGATTTGGGCCTTCACTGTCATCTTATGGGTTCTTTGTCATTGTTTCCAGAGAGCAAGATGATTATGAGGTAGTGAAAAAGGTTGGGAGGGGAAAGTACAGTGAGGTTTTTGAAGGTGTCCATTGCACAAACAATGAGAAATGCATCATTAAGATACTTAAACCTGTGAAAAAGAAGAAGGTGAATGATCGTTTTTCCTTGTTGAATTGCCACCATATTCCATTCAATTCACAGTTTTAAATGATGCTTAATATTACTTTAATATGTTTGTTTTATCCAAAAATATAGTTTTGTTGTCTTTTACTATATGGTGGTTTTACTTTTATGCAGGAATGTGACTGTGATATTCTCTTTCTTTGCTTTCTTTATGGTTGATATCGTGAGTATTTTAGGGATTTTTAAATCAGTAATCTATCCCTGCTCTGCGTTCAAATTCAGAGCAATGGTGGATTCAGCCTGCACATGAACATATAGGTTGCTGTCAATAGTACTTTAGATTCCCCGATTTGTGTCTGTTTTACAATATAGTGGCTGTGCACATGAAATGAAAAAGCTCGTTACTTATACATTATATGGATGCTTGCCCTTGGAATTTTAGTCATGTCTGTTGATGAGTTTCTTCATGGTGGTTTATTGTTAGTTGGAAAAGGTAGGAATGCTTATTCAGAGACATCCTTTGAGTGTTGGGCGATTTTTACTTGGATACTGCCCCTCACCAGCTTTCCCACGATTCTTGTTTAATAGTGATGACCCAAAATTGTTTTAGTGTTACTATGTACACTAGTCTCGAATGCTCATCAGTTTGAGGCTATGCCTGATATTTAATCTTTTGATATTGAGGAAATTGATGTTCCTTGTGCATGTAATTGGTACATAAGACATCAATTACCTTATTCTTTTATATCTTTGTCTTCTGTGGCAGAGTTTATAAGGACATTGAGGGTTTACTTTGTTTTCCAATGGCTGCAGATTAAAAGGGAGATCCAAATCTTGCAGAATCTCTGTGGAGGGCCGAATATTGTCAAGCTACTTGATATTGTTAGAGATCAGCAATCAAAGACCCCAAGTCTTATATTTGAATATGTGAACAACACTGATTTTAAAGTGCTTTATCCAACTCTGTCTGACTATGATATTCGATATTACATATATGAACTTTTGAAGGTATCTTTCCCATTTTTTGTTTTCCTCTTTAGACAAAACAATATATATCATAAAAGCGAAGATCATTATGCAAGTCATGGATCCTTTTCTGCAGGCGTTGGATTATTGCCACTCTCAAGGTATCATGCATCGTGATGTGAAGCCTCATAATGTCATGATAGATCATCAGCAGAGGAAACTTCGTCTAATAGATTGGGGCCTCGCAGAGTTTTATCATCCTGGGAAGGAATATAATGTTCGTGTTGCTTCAAGGTCTGTTTCGTCTTGTGAACATCATAGATAAATTGGTTTCTGTATTTCAACTTGTATGGCCACAAGCCTTGTTTAAATTCTTCTTTACAAAACTGCTTTTCTCTGTTGATTCAATACTATGAATTTATGTGTAACGGTAGTTCCATCTCCTTTGTTTCTTCTCTCCAGATACTTTAAAGGACCGGAACTTCTAGTTGACTTGCAAGACTATGATTATTCTTTGGACCTATGGAGTCTTGGTTGTATGTTTGCAGGGATGGTTAGTGTTTTTATCCATACTTCCGTAAATTGTTTGTCAACTGCACCATTTATATTTGCATGATCGTTAACAATTGGCAATTCTAAAGGCTGAAGTAGAGCCTGATTCTCCCTTTGGACCATTTTGTTGAATCCTGATAGACTGGGAGTAATAATTTTGATATGCTTTTATTTCATCATAGATAATAGGGCTGGCTCATTTATGGACTTTGCCTGGCCTTTGATAGATATGATGGTGGAAACATTAATTTTCAATTTATCATCTTCTTGTTTCTTGACGTCATATGATGTGGAATACCTGATACAATGATAATAATATTGAATGCTCTGTTCACTGATGAAATGTCGGTAAATTTAATGTGCAGATATTCCGTAGAGAGCCATTTTTCTATGGGCATGATAATTACGACCAGCTGGTTAAAATTGCCAAGGTATATGATTAGATAATGATTTAGAGAATATGTAATAGGAGCTCTTTCTGTAGATTATTTTACTGTTTCAATTGCTGGAGTCATAGATGGTCGCATTCTCATAAATGTCTTGAACAAGGTTTAAACTTAAATCAATTTTTTTTAATAATCCATTTGTTTGCCTAAAGATCTAGATTTACTCTTTTACATTCAAATAGTATACATATAAAAAAGATAAAAAAGACAACAACTTATCAATATGTATTACTGGAATTTAGATTGAGTTTATTATCATTGAAATTGTGGGAATAATGCCAGGCGGTCCGATGGGGATTCTTAGTTTCCCCATCTTGTAAAACCTTCAAAAAAGGCAGATCTAATTAGTTTTTAGTACTGAACTTGCAAAGAAATCTGATTATTTTTGTTTCTGGAACTGCTGGAGGGAGGAGGTACATGATTTATAAGTCCTGGATGTTTAATTCTACTTTCCTTCTGATGCAGGTGCTTGGAACAGATGAGTTAAATGCGTACTTGAATAAGTATCGCATAGAGTTGGATCCTAATCTTGCAGCCCTTGTTGGCAGGTTTGCTAGATTTTCTATATTCTCTCTCAAATCTTCACCTTTAAATGTCAAGCTATCTAATTTGAGCAAATCTTTTCTGGGTACAGACATAGCCGGAAACCATGGACAAAGTTCATTAATGTGGATAATCAACATTTGGCAGTTCCTGAGGTAGAAAATCAATTACAAGGAGAATTTATATATTTATTTTTGCACCCCACTTAATTTAAATATATATTTTGTCCTTGAAGGCTGTTGACTTCCTTGACAAGTTGCTGCGGTATGATCACCAAGAAAGACCCACTGCAAAAGAAGCAATGGTAAATCCCCCTTTGCAACTATCAACAAAAAATATTTTGACTGCACAGATTCTTGTTTGAATATATGCCACTACTTAGTGACGACCTCTTAGTTTTCCTTATTTTTCCTTCTTTTGAAGAGAATGTATTCGGGAATCATTATGCACATGAAAAGAAACAGAAAACAGATCATTAATTGTTCTTGTAAATTTATGCTGTTAGGTTTACCCTAGTCACTGGAGAATGTGTTGCAAATGATTGATCTATGATCTCTGTGTCTTGCAGGCCCATCCTTACTTCTATCCAATTAGAAATACAGAAAGCAGCAGAACTCGCACCTAATTTGATGCTTTCAACGGGCATCTTTCTGTTCTTTTTTCGGGCCTTCCTTTGTAATCTGACCGATCTTGTCATTGTGGCAGAGAGCTTCCATTCGGGGTCCATGTTTCTGTTGTTACTGAGCAGTCATTTTTATGTGTAATTTTTTCATACTTCTCATTTTCTATTGTATGATTTGAGTATCAATGTGCTCTTGGAAGGTAATTGAATCAATGATTTCTTTTGCTCAAACTTGACATTGTTACTCCAAAGAAAACATTCATAGTTCCTTCCATGATATCTGGACTGTAATCTCCTCGATGTCCTCCTGAAATTCGGTTTCCTCAATCCAGTTTTGACAGTTCTAATTAAACCCGTGAGTTATACATTTAGAGTAGTTGATGATTTGGCGCCAATGACTACACCAAAAATTGTTTATTTTTTGAACTTTTTACCTCCAAATGCGATCAAAGCCTCGTGAATCTGCACTAATCACTTAAATCATTACAAACAGTATCGCAACACGTTGAAACAGAGTTTCCAACTGTTAAAATCATTACCAACAGTATCGCAACACGTTGAAACAGAGTTTCCAACTGAGGTGTACTCTTTTTCCTTCCGTTAGCTTGATTTTTCTTCCTCCATGTAAATGAGCCTGGGTCTACTGGGTCAGGTGTTCCCGATCCAGTTGATTAACACCTAGCAATCACCTGATCTATTTTCCTTAGCTGTCATATTCGGAACCAGATCCTCTGTATCCACTACGGTATACCTACTCTGTTTCACGCGATTTCAACCATACAAATATGTGGGATCTATGTGAACCCCACGTATTTATATGATTGAGATTGAATAAAACAGGATAAGTACACTGTAATAGGTACAGAGGATCTCAATTAATCATATCCGTGCAGGTTACGTCGTTTTGTATTTTTAATTTTAAAAATTTTTGGGCAAGACAGGTTTGGACAGTCTCAAGCCTAGTTGCACACCTTAAGCCTAACTCATTGCCATCTCTAAGTCCACCACGAAACAAACATTCAGCCCCACCATACTTTGATATGAAAAACTATTAGAAAATTGCAATGCCTTTCATTACACTACTCGTATATGTCGTGATATTACATTCTTAGTAAATAATTTTTGCCAATTTATGTATTATCTGAATGAAGATCATTAGAAAGTAGTCATAATTGTTGTTGCGACATTTGCATTACACGACCAATTTTCGATTAATTATGTAAGCAAATTATGGCTACAACTTAAAATATTTTGCACATAATGATTGGGGTTGATATCCACACGATAAGGTTGACAAGAGGTTATGTTTGAATGGGTACGAGGATGTCTAGGCCTAATCTGAAGCCCTCAGGCCTGGCTATGTCATCGGACTTTAGACTTAACTGCTAGTTCCCAACCCATATGCTTATCATTATTGACCTCTTTCCATCGCCAAAAATCAAAATTTTCTACCTTTAAATATCAAAAACTACAATGGGTTTCTTTTCTTGATAACATAGCAGTATATGGGTTTCCCCATTCATACTCCAACATTCTTGCACTAGAATTACTGCAGCTTATCTCCGAGAATCAGGGAGGATGGAGCATTTTAGTTTTTAGGGACACGTTGGCATTTATAGGATAATTTTAGTATAGAGTTAAAACTCACCTTAAAAAGAGCAGCTTGTGACCTCTAGGAACTGAGATTTGAAGGATGCAAATTTCGAAGATCCTAACTTGGCATTTGAGGATGAGTTGAGGAGGTTCTCTAACTGTGACTTTCTCCTTCTCTATAATATCGTCGATTGCACAAATTTGTAAAAGAGAAAAAAAAGGAGAAAGATGAAAGAACAACAACTAGGATGAGAAGCTTAGGGTTGATTGATATATGAATGGGGCTTCAGGTTGTGCCAGATTGTGAAACTTAAACCTGACCGAAGTTTGCTCAAATCAGACCTAAGTCCTAACTCGTTAACTTCGAGTCATTTTCAAAGATATGAAGACTTATGCTACATTTTACATCATCGATGCCATCACTTCAACCAATGTATGTTATTTTGGAAGCTGCAGGAGTACAAAATAGTGCCCTCTGCATAAGAACAGATCTTCTGTGCTCAATAATCTGTTCTCTCTATACTTAATATACCTCAACCATCTAATTTTTTGCATTTGATAGTTGAGATCTTAGGAAAACATGAGAAATTGAATTATTAGGATTAGAAGATCTGTTTGATAGAATTTTATCATTATTTTTATGGACTAGCATAATAAATATAATTTTGTGTAAATCCTGATTAATTTGATGTCAAGATAATTGGGCTTGTTAATTCTCTCTTTAACGTGTCATTGGGCCTGTGTTCACGGGCTCACAACAACAAATTAAGGAGGTTTTAGATGCTTATGCCTAGACGCATCTAATAAATGCCTTACATAATTTAAGAATTGGTGGAGTTTTTAGACATTTATTTAAGACAATAAAATTTGTCTAAACAATATACTAAAAAAGTGTCTAAAATTTTTAAAATTTTTAATTGATAAGATAAGAATTGACATCTTTTATAATTTGTAACAATTATGTAGATCGCTTTTATTTAAAAAAAATCTTACATGTTAGATAGACAATGAGAATAAATACTAAGAATTTTCAAAATTGAATAAAATTCACCTTTTCTCTGTTCTTTATCTTCTTCTGACTTCTAGGATAAAAACATCAAATATGCAAAGACGGTCAAACAATTAACATATACCATTTACTTTTATACCAGTTCAATCGCTCTGTAAGCTCTAAATTTATTTCTCGTTTCTCCTTCTTCTATTGATCTCATCCCCCATTTACTTTTATTCTCTCTTGGATTTCTCCGACTTTGTGATCTGCATCAAGTGTTTTCCAATCCTATTCCTGGTAATTTCTGTTTTCCATTTGACTATCGACTACACTATCAGATGTTCCGATGGCTGTTTGGGGTTTTGTTTTGGGGTTCGAAACATGGATTTTTGTTAACATTAATTCATAATATCAGATGTTCCGATGGCTGTGTGTACCTATGGGACCTTTGGACACTCCTTGTGATTTACATTAACTTGTAAATAAGAATTTTGGTTATACATATTCACCTTTTCAACGATCGAGTCTGTTGAATGAACTGCATATGCTATTTTCCTGATCTTAAATTGATGAATTCTTTCATGCTGCTAAAAGCAGTTCTGCAGCTCAGCAGAGAGAAGTTTAAGAACATAACAGCGGTGAAGGATCCGTTGACAGCCCATCATTTTTTAAGCTGGTATAATATTCTAATCTTTTTAAATTTTAATTGCTGTTAAATTGCTATTTTGTCACTGAATGATGCTTAGGAAATCGAATTTCTTTAGGAAAGAGAATAGATCCATCGAAACAAGTTAAGTTGGTCGTTGTAACTGGCCTCATCTCGTGAAAAAACATCAACGGTGCTTAAAAGGATTCTGTTTTGTGTTACCAGGTATAAATATGTTTGTGATGCAAGCAATGATTGGAAACTCTGTATTTGATTCCGTGCTAGGAGAGTTAATCCCTGCAATCTGCTATTATCATTTTCCTTTTCAAAGTTGTTATTGAAGTATGTCCATATGGTCCTGTTTTGTCTGTTTTCTTGGTACAATGACTCCGAGAGGAATGCCTTAATGGAATAAGGAGGGACTCCTTCCAATAGATATCTAGCTCAAGCAGCAGATGTGCTTTCTACTCATTGCACAAAAGGTAAGAGGATATGTTGAAGAATCAACTACTTTAGAAGTCAAATTTGGTGGTTTAAAATTTGATAAAATTTCCATTCGTGATGTTTCATTCTTTTATTTAAAATTTGATAAAATTTCCATCCGTGATGTTTCATTCTTTGGGTGTTGACTTGGCTTTTTCTTTTCCCAGGGTACAACCAAAAATGAAATGTATAATATTTGTGAATAGGATTGTGACTGCAAGATCCCTGACATGCGTACTTCAAAATCTTAAATTTTTAGCATCATGGAAGTGTGATTTTCTTGTTGGAATTCACTCTAGACTGAAGAATATGTCACACAGGACCGTGAACAACATTCTTGAAAATTTTCAGATTGGAAAGGTAAGACCCTGAATACTACTAAGGTGCCAAATGTAGACGAGTCCTTAGAATTTATACATGTTGAAGTCACAAGAAAGCTAATATTTTGACATTGTAATTTTTCATCAAACCATATAATTAACTTGCATTTGCAGTGTTATAAGTTATTTTTCTTCTCTCTATCTTTCAGGTGCCTTATTTTCAGATTAAGGAAAATAATTGGACTCTGA
>JAOTAY010000189.1:29824201-29845952 GCA_025629805.1 Erythroxylum baracoense
TAGCATGTTGCAATCTTAGGGTTAATTAATTGTGTTGATTAATCATGAAATTAATCTGTAATTTTGTGTTAAATTTCTTTCACTGTTCCCCTCTGCATGGTATCAGTGTTTGAAGTACAAAAATTCCGAAGAAGAAGAGGATCTTTTCTTTGCAAATACCAAAGCTTTTTACTACGACAGAAACATTCTGTGTAGATTACAGTGTATCTAAACATCTATAAGGTGTAAGCAAATATTGAGCAAGATAAAAGGATGTATTTTCTAAAGAAATTAGGGTAAACACTCCAAGTAAATATCCACAAATCCCAAAACTGGATCGAGTTCAAACTCACACTCAAATCATTGATCACTAGATATAAGTATTTGGATTTGGTCAACTTACTTATAGTTTGATATATTTCTTAAGTATCAAAACTTGTTTAAAATTCGCAGTATACGTCTATCTTATACTCCTTTCTAGTAAAATACTCCTTTTGATTGTGAACATATAGCTCCAGCTTCTCCTAGTATGTAATCAGACTCCAAAGTTTAGTATTAAAGGTTTCGATGTGCTTATTCATCTCGTAAACCTTCCTAGTATGCTTCATATTTAGCTCATTCTTTTTCATACTGCTTCTTTATTTCCATATCATTCTAAGTGAGTATGTCAATTTCATCTCTAAATCTTTTTATTGCAAATCGACAAGGTACTAAGAACCTGTGAAATTATTTGAGGCAATTTCAATTATTATCTTTTACAAAATAAAAAAAATAAGAGAGAAATGTACATGAAAGTTAAGGGAGAAATTTCAAATAAGACAAAAATATTAGAGATTGTATCAAGTGCTTGTT
Source organism: Erythroxylum baracoense (assembly GCA_025629805.1). Classification (NCBI taxonomy): domain Eukaryota; kingdom Viridiplantae; phylum Streptophyta; class Magnoliopsida; order Malpighiales; family Erythroxylaceae; genus Erythroxylum; species Erythroxylum baracoense. The sequence continues at coordinate 29,825,033 of JAOTAY010000189.1, forward strand.
GATGGTGGATGAATGGATCCCGGTCTCCAGAAACATTTACCCTTGCAGGTTGGTCCGTGTTTCATACATAATTACTCGTGAAAATGACCTTCATCTTCATGGTACAATATCGTTTGCTGTTGAAGCCCCTTAGGAAAGAAGGGTTAATAGTGAGTAATCGATGGTGAGGCGACAGCAAGGTGTAATTGGACTGACAAGCTCGTTGAGGCCCAACAAAAACTACGTAGTGAAAGAGAAAACAACATAGGCCTCGTAACATGACTCGGGAGTTAGTAGAGTGGAATCTTCTGTATGCCCATTATCCAGTTGCCTAATTCCAGTTTATCTGACAATTATATGCATCTTGCTTTTAGAATTCTATATATGAGCATTCAATAATTAGTCTTTGAAGTGACTTTGATTTTCTTTTTCCACTTCACATATGAAGTTTAGAGTAACGCACACTACAGAATTGAAAGATTGTTCAGATCTAAAGAAAGAAGAAGAAGATAGATTCGAATTAACTAAATTAAATTTGATACGAAGGGTTTCAAATTTACCTAGAAGATCTCACGAAGAACTTATCTCGAGCAACCTAGATAACTGGTAAAGAACAAACCAAGAAAGTTGTTTAGGATCAAAATCACGCCATAATCTGATTCAGTTGATAAGTGAAGTTTAATTCCTAAGTTGAAAAGAACAAAAGGGGTTCTCTCAATATGGCCAGTGGCTTACAGAAGATAATCTGATCAAAAGTTGTTTGAAAACCCTAAAACATAAGATATTTATACCTAAGTTTAATACGAAAAGACTTGGACTTAAAATACATGGAAGCCCAAAATATAAATAACTTAAAACAAGTCCAAATTAGAATAATAAAGCCTCTCCTCTTAGGCTTAAGTGATAATGCGCAGCCCAATACAATGGTCTTCAAGTCCCAAGTGAGTCTAATCCAAAGATTTGAGATAAATGAATCAATTTGGGGTGTGATTCAGATAACTCTCCTCCAATAGGCTTGGTGCACTCCATCCTCTTCACAAATTGGCCACATGCGTATAGAGACCCTCTTTGAGTCTCTCGGTCCTAGCTTTAAATGTAGGTCCAACTGGAATGATAAGCTCGCCTCCGTCACACACGCCATCTCTATGGTGATCCTTACTCCTGCTCACATCAGTCCCTCCCTCCTCAAGAAGATTCGTCCTCGAATTTGAATCCATATCAAAAAGAGAAAGATCAATAATATTAAAAGTTGCAGAAACAGAATACTCACCTGGCAGGTCAATCTTATAGGCGTTGTTATTTATCTTCTCCAACACTTGGAACGGACCATCATCCATAAGATCCAGCTTGGATTTTCGCTGAGTAAGAAACCTATCATTCGTCATATGCACCCAAATTCAATCGCCAGGTTTAAAAGTCACCAACTTTTGCCCCTTGTTGGCTTGCTTCGTATACACCTTGTTTTTATGCTCAATGTGCTGTCTCGCCTTCACTTGCAAGTCCCTAACCATCTTGGCTTTCTTCTTGCCATCTGTACTAGACAACTCATGCAAGGGTAAAGGTACCAAATCCAAGACCGTCAAAGGATTAAAACCACGTACAAGCTCAAAAGGTAAATAACCTGTAGGGGAATGCACATATCTATTATATGCAAACTCAATAAATGATAAACAATCACCCAAAGTTTTCAAAATTTTACCAACTACAGCACTCAACAAGGTACTTAAGGTTCTATTAACAACTTCAGTCTGTCCATTTGTCTGTAGATGACAAGTAGTAGAATAAAACAATTTAGTACTCAACTTTCCCTACAGAACATGCCAAAAATGGCTCAAAAATTTAGCATCTCTATCTGAAACAATAAACATAGGAATACCATGCAATCTAACAAAATCCTTAAAGAATAAATCAGCAACAAGCACAGCATCATCAGTCTTATGGCATGCAATGAAATGCGTCATCTTACCAAATCGATCAACAACAACAAAGATGCTATCATACCCCTTCTTTATTCTAGGCAGTCCTAAAACAAAATCCATAAAGATATCAACCCAAAGTTCAGTAGGCACAAGTAAATGGGTATACAATCCATGAGGTTTAACAGTAGATTTTGCCTGTCTACATACAATACATTTGGCATATACACACTCAACATCCTTGCACATACCAGGCAGAAATGTTCATGCAAAATATCCAAGGTTTTAGTAACCCCAAAATGACCCATCAACCACCACTATGGGCCTCATGCACAAATAAAGCACACAAAGAACAATTAAGCACACACAGCTGATTACCACGATATAAATATCCATCATGCCTATAAAAGTTTTGGAATACAACATGCTCACAAGCAGCATACACAGTAGCAAAATCATCATCAGAAATATACATGTCCTTAAGCTGCTCAAAACCTAATAATTTAGAACTAAGAGTAGAAATTAAGGAATACCTTGGTGACTGGTAATGGAGAATTAGGGTTATTAACGCGCACCACGAAATTAAAAGATTGTTCAGATCTAAGGAAAGAAAAAGATGATAGATTCAAATTAACTAAATTAAATCTGATACGCAGGGTTTCAAATTTACCTACTAGACCTCACAAAGAACTTGTCTCAAGCAACCTAGATAACGAGTAAAAAACAAACCAAGAAAGTTGTTTAGGATCAAAATTATGCCACAATCTGACTCAGTTGATAAGTGATATTTAATTCCGAAGTTGAAAAGAACAAGAGGGGTTTCTTCTCTCAATATGACCGGCGGCTCACAAAAAATAATCTGATCAAAAGTTGTTCGAAAACCCTAAAACATAAGTCTTTATACTTAGGCTTAATGCTAAAAGACTTGAGCTTAAAATACATGAAAGCCCAAAATATAAATAACTTAAAACAAGTCCAAATTAGAATAATAAAGCCTCTCTTCTTGGGCTTAAGTGATAATGCGCAGCCCAATACAATGGTCTTCAAGTCTCAAGTGAGTCTAATCTAAAGATTTGAGATAAATGAATTAATTTGGGTTGTGATTTAGATAGCTCTCCTTTAATAAGATTGGTGCACTTCATCCTCTCTACAAATTGGCCCACATATGCATAGAAAATTTCTTTGAATCTCTCGGTCTTATCTCTGGACATAAATCCAACTGGAATGATAAGCTCGCTCCCGTCACACACGTCATCTCTATAGTGATCCTTACTCCGACGGAGAGTGTATAATCAAAAGAAACAAAGTAACGATACCCTTTTCACTGGTCCATTCATGAGGATTCACAGACTATAGAGTTGGTTAATCAAATAACAAGTAATGAACACAACTGCTTTTTCTTTATTGTCGTCCTTGTTCGAAATGAAACAACTAGTTTCTTAAATTCTGAACTTTAGCTCCAGATTCAAAGCCCCCCACGTTACAATGGTTAGTGTGAAATCTCTTACATGCCCATTCCGTTGCAAAGAATTGAATGCATTCGGTTTCTTCTTACGTATTATCAAAGTATATAGCCGTCCATCGCCTGTGGTTCAGTTTCCTCCATTTTGATTGCATCCTCTAATCCGAGTCTCCGCTTTGCAAATATTAATATCATAATCCTTTTGACTCCTTAATAGTTAATAGTCTTTAACAGCACACGTTCACTATCAAGCACCTATGTATCGTTAAGCTATCTAATGTAGGAAACCACTTGTGCGTGGGGATCATAATTATTTATACATTGAAACAACACCAAGACAAAACGAAACAAACTCTCTCGTGCTGAAACAAATATACAAACTTTCAAAGGCATCATCCTTCCACTTGGTAAGTGCTAGTATCATACACATGCCATTTTAATCATTTGAAAATATTTTTACTATTTTAATAATCAATTAGATAATAATTTCCATTAATAAACAAATTTAAAACGATTGATACGATAACAAAAATTTTAGTCTTTTATCTTTATTATTAAGCAATTTTAAGATCATAAATCTCTTTTAAAGTATACAACAAAAACATACTGAAATAGTTCTCAAAAATTTCTTTGTTTTCTCACATAATTACTAGTTATTATCAATATTTTGAAAATCAGACTGAAAGTTAGATAGATAAGACAAGAGATTTAAGATTTAAAAGGGACAAGTGGTACTAAACTGTCATAAAATCTATTAAATATTGAATAAAATTAAAAGTTTTGAGATATAATTGAAAGAGGTTGTTCTCACTAATCAAATAATTTTAAGTTTAATTAAAAAATGATTATTAAATGAAATTAATTGATGTATTTTAATTTTTAAAACTTATCAATATACACAAATTAACCAATTAATTAAGAAATTGATCAATTTTTTACAACAAAATTTATCAAAATAATTTAAAATAAAAAATTATATAATTTAAATTTTTTAAAATTGAATCGGTCAATTTTTTAAATCATAATAATTAAAGTGAATTTTTTGTCGAGGTAAGAAGGGGTTGACTTGCACAGACAAAGTCCATGATTTCCTATCTCCACCATGCGAACGATGCCAAAGAAAGTGAAATGACATAGTCACTACCAAATATAGTTGATGGCCAGGTGTCGATATAGCTTCTTTTTTATCTTTGATAGGGACATTGTCCGTGTGCCGTGCCATGCCATGCCTATAATTGCCCACAGAAAACCGACCCCATCTTGCAACCCACCATCTCATCTCAACTTGTTTCTCCTAGTTACCAATCCTGCTAGGTACGACCTATAACCATGAATTCAGGTTTTGCATCGTGGTCCACTGATTTTATTTTTTTATAATAATTGTTATTCTTTCAATAATTTTTTAAAAATATATATTATTACAAAAACTAACGATAAATTCAATTATATTTACAATTAAATTTTTTATTACAATTATATATATATATTTATCTGAACAAATATTTAAGAGTTTAAAAAACTTAAATTAAGCATAAAGAGACCCTCTAAACCTACGGTTATGAATTGAGCCACCCACTTGACATGATTTGATTTTGGTAATTGCTTTTTTTCCAATTTTTCTCCGATAATTAAAGGGACATCTTTAATCAACTTTCTTAAACATCGCCTAATTAGCTAGCTATCCTTGGGAAAAGAGTGTTAATTGGGAGGTAGGATTGGAAGAAAACAGTTTAGAGACAAGGTTAGGACACGAGAATCCCAAGCTCACCTTGCTTATGAGACATTTGGCATATAATCCGATACTTGGGACCCGTCTTGAGGGGACCATGACCATCCACCTCTTTCTCTTATTCAAGCCTTTAATTAAAAAGCATCTTCATATCTGTATTTGATTTCTATAACATCTCTGTCTCGTTGAATTGATAAAACATAAACCCTAAAAAGTTGATCGTGTGTGATTTATCATTCTATGATCATGTCAATCAAAATCTTAAATGATCAATATATTCATAAACTACTTTAATAGAAAGTGAACTTTAGATCAACTAGTAAGATTATTAATTTGTGACTAAAAAAATTATAGATTCGACTCAGCGAAAAGTCTTATATACCGGAGTAGTTGTTATTTTTGTTATGTACAAATGTTCGAGCCACTGTCTCACTTGTTAAGCTTACTGTTTTATTGATGAAATATTCCAATTTGAGACGATTTATTCAAATACAACACAAGTTCTTGTTACATCAAGTAAAAATTTGACAACTAACCTTTAGTGCTCGTTAATCATACCAAAAAGGTCAATTTTTTCCTTTTGATTTTTCTGATCTTTTAACTAATTTTAGATCCAAAAAAGGCTGGGGGTCCATGTAAATCACCTCAAGTACACATACTCGGTTCAGATAGGCTTTTAAGCTAAGCATTACAAATTATACATCATAATTAATTGCCCGAAAGCTCATATATATATTCATTATAATCATCATAAGGAATGATGCGCATGCATGTTGATGATGATTTGATGGGCATGCAGCATGCTGCAGATGAAGATGATGATGTAATGTTATGATTAGACGAAAGACATAAGTGGCAAAGTTCCTGAATTTGTTCTTATCCGTAGTAGAGATTGAGCCCCTCCATAGCCCCCCATGCTTTCCGTTTCAGTACTTTTTGTCTTCTTCTATCTCAAAACCATCACTTATTTTCACAATATAATATATATATATATACTTTTCGACTTTATGGGAATTAAGTACGTAATGTCTTTTGTATTCTTTTTACACGTAGCTCTTCGCTAAAATGTTGATAGAAAAGCGACGGCCTTTCGATAAGCTTTTGGCTTTCTCTTGTCTTTTCTTCACTTATCCTTCTTTATCTTTTTTTTTCTGATATTTATTTTCTCAAAATAAGATTTCTTATATGAAAAAAGTAATAAATTAAGCTTTAACAATAAGATTACGACAAGTTGTGGTTTATGATGCCGTGAAATTATGATTATAATGTTTCTATTAAGTCAATAAGATTTAATGAAACAGAGTAACTAAAACAAGTGTAAATCATATTCCTATTATCTATGAGTTGTAACGTTGTCTTACAAATAAAATTATACAAAATAATAAAATTTCTTAAAGATCGCTCGCTTATAATCTTATTTGGGGATGTGTTAGTATTTGATTTTTCATAATTAGGAAAGCTCCAAACACTCTTTTATATATAACTTCATGTTTGTCAATTTTGCAAATATATTTTTCCTTTTATGCTCAAAAATATGAAGACTATTTGATTAGTTTCTCAAAATTTTGCTTACCACTAGAATTTATTAATTATATTTTAAAAAAAAAATTATTTTCTTTACTGAAATTTATGACCTCTTAATCATAAAAAAATAGTTAATTAGTTGATGAGACACTTCCATTAAATAATTATCAACACTATTTATAGCAAGCACAACACATGAGGGTTCCTAAATAGTAGTGAAAAGACATATAGGGATTTCTTTTTTCTTTTTATTTTTCTCCCTTGATGTTGGTCAATTATGGTATACTTGTCTTTCTGAAAAGGGTTTCAGCTTTTGGGAGTATATGGATCCGAATCTAAGTGATGTCGCCAATACAATCTTTTCAACTTTCGTATATGTAGCATAACTGTATAAGAGGGTTCCAGTTACCATGGGAATACTATTTCTCTTTTATAGGGAAAGCAAATCCATACACACCAAAAATTATCATTTATACTCATTTTAAAATTTTCATAACTTTATTTATACGATGACCCATCAAAATCTTTTTCCTTATCATTCTCCAATAATATTCACATATACATTTATTGTGTTCACTTTTCCATTTTATATTTAATTAAACTTTTCATAGCTAATCACTACTTTGTTCTTTCTGCGCCCTTGTTACTGAAATGTCTCACCAATTAAAGGAAACCATAGAATGAAGGTAGCCACATAGATATGTCTTAACTATAAGTAGATTGCTCTATATGCAACTTCCATTGGTACGAACTACATCCTCTTATATGTCCACGCATATCATATCCCGCTTAATTCAGCTACGTTGTCTCAACAATATCATAAATTTGTGACACCCTAAGCTTTCCAGACCTGTTTTACACTAACTATGTAGTTTACTTTTATGCTCATGCATCTCTCTGAGTTGTAATAATACCAAATGCATCCTACCTTCTTCATCATCAAATCAAGATTATAATACATACATCTTCCATTAAGAGAAAACTACAGATAAAAACAAGTGTTAAATTATGGATTGCAATATGATTGAAGTATGAATTATTATGGAATTTGTTGCGATTGTCCCTAGATTTGAACAACAAAATCTTTTTGTCATTTCAATGTTTGCGTTGCACAATACAGATATTTAGTCATTTCGATACTTACATCGTTATATACTTACCGTAATGACTCATATTATAGATTATGATTCAATAGTTAAATGCTACCCATGATACATTTTACTTCTAGAATTGGTCAAGCTGGCCATTATTTAACATTTTCAGTAGCCTGGAATAGGATTTAAATATATATTAATATATCAAAAGTTCGGGATGAGTCGAAGAGTCAAATTTTGCATGTAGTCCAAGTGGTGTTACGTGATACAGATCATAATGAAAGGTCATTTCAAAAGGGTATGTTATGAACAGTAAATGTGATGAGATAAGAGAAAGAAATGGGTGAAGAGACATGGGATGCACAATCTTGGGGATTCGACCGAACAAGAGACCGCACCCTAGTGTCGGTCTATTAGCGTACAAAAATGTCTACGAAATTAACAATTTTGAAGGAAATGACAGCTCCTCAAGTACAGTCCCCTTAGCTCCCTATCAAATCCCAATTAAAGTAGGACTACTTCTACAGTACTGATTCAAACCCTATCTCTCTGCTCTTTGTCTCCCTCCTCTGCCAAACCCTTCCAACATTGAAAGCTGTACTCCATCTAAACATGCAGGGTCTTCTTTCTCATACATTGTCCAAGTTGATGCTTTCTTCGTTAACACATTTTACTTATGATTTTCATAACACGATGCTAGCATCTTGTGTTTAAATTGAATCTATTGGTTGAGGTAGCTTGAGTAATTAATATAACTTTGTAGATCCTTTGACAAATGTGTGTTGCTTCTTACCTTCAATTCATATCATTAACTCCACTCGATCATTGAAGAGCACTTACGACATTGTGTATATTGATTTTTTTAATGCAAAATGTGGCTTAGTAGGTCATGATTGTATTCGAGGAACAGAGAGTCAAAGTTCTATTATTGTGTCATCGACCCTGAAAACGTGTAACGAGGAGGGAGCAAGATATGGTCTAAATCTCAAGCTTTTTCTTACCTGGGATTAAAAGTAATGTTTTGATTAATTTAATGCCTTCTCGATGTATATAAAATTTTTATGACTTGCAATTTTAAGGTCTCGATGCCAAAAAGAGCCAATGTGGAGCCTGTCTAACTAGTCACGACAACATTTGTTTTATGTTTACAACAAAAGCTAGCAATGGAAGAGTTGAGAACAATGGCACTTAACTAATCCAATTCCCATTTCATTCCTCGAGCCACGCCATCCACTAGTACTCATGTTAATCTTAGGTGGGTCAACTAGCTAGAGCTCGTCAAAACCCTACTTTAGTGTCCAACTGTCATTAATAATATTCTAAATCACTGCCATTAACAAATAACAACCTTGTTATCTCCTCGCTCCCACTAGACAAGACAAATGGCGAAAGATGATTCTGAAAATGTTTACCTGCTTGTTAATTTTTCAACAGATTCAACAGATTGCCATGCTTGTTTAGTCATAAAAAAAAGGGCGGGTTTCGAATTCTTGCACAGGTGTCATTTCTTAATTGCATATTGTTCTAAAGTTTTCTCTGCATGCACGAGACGAGACGAGACATAGCCTAATGTAAGGATTTAATTTTTCATAATGGCCCTACAACGCTAGGTTGTGCTTTGTAGCCATTATTCATGCTAGTATACATAAAATAGGATAAAATAGCATGTACGGATCATAAAAGCTACATTACAAAAAAGGGGAACAAGATCTCTAGCTGCCGTGATCATCTCGAGGCAATTGTCTTGGCATTTGTCTCTTAACTGTTTCTCTTTTTGTTTAAATTATCGCCTGGGTGAAACATGTTAACATGATAAGCGTCGAGGACCCATGTTCTTCTTCTTGGCTAAATCACATTATTTTATTATAAATTACGTTAAAAAAACTCCACGAACATGATCTCATGATATTAGGGTTTCTGTTCAACCAAGCTGTGGTCCTAGTACTATAACCCTAACGACACTTTTGACTTTTTATTATCAGTTGATGGGAGGAATTTAGAACCAATCCTCTAGGAATAAGCATTAGTTGCTTAAACAATCTTTCTTTACTGTTTTAAAGATTGATCACTGAAGAAAATGGAGCATGAAATTGGAACAAAAGCCAAAAACTTCGCAAGAATCATGTGTTTTTAATTAGGATTATCACGCCCCCGTCATCTCTTCCGTCATCAAATCATCTTTTTTTGGATTCGATCAAAGCCTCGTTAAGTATAATTAGTCCACAATTAAGAAAGATTCTGAGCCAAAATTGGAACAGGGGACATATTAGCTCATCAACAAGAATTATGATTAGTTGAAGTTGGTCAAATAAATCTGGTCCCTCACTTTTTGGCTAGAGCAAATCGATATCGACACCAAATATCTTTGATTCCAAATGTTATGGCCCCTCGACAATCACCTAGACAAAGAATAATATGATCATAAAGCATTGGTGGATTCTTGGTATAATTTACGGAAATGTATATATAAGGATTTGTTTAACGATGAGTAAGAATCTCAGTCACTTTTCTATTACATTGTTACTTTATTCTGATCCCATTATTTTCATGGTTACAACATATTCTATCTAATTTTGAGTCTTTGACTCACAATCATTTGGAAGATATGTTTATAAGAATTTTAAATTGAAGAAACTTAATAATGTAAGTACGATTAGTTTATGTAGTACAATCATATCTACACTTACTTAATTGAAAGTTATTCTAGTAACTTAAATCATAATATAATTTTTTATTTGTAATTTAAAACCTTGATTTATGTTTTTTTCTTATTTTTTTCTCCTCTTCAAACTGACTTTTTTAATTTATTGTAAACATCCAATATACAAATACAAAATCATTTGGCAAAACTAACATAGTGGTGATGATTTCTTCACCCGATCGAAACTCCAGATCATGTCATGCTCAAAGCTCTGAAGCATTAAATTGTAATCCATTAAATTAATGTAGCAATGAATTAGTCAAAGTCACCGTCTTCCTCGTCGTCACTGCCATTGCTATGGTTGTTTTGACATTACAATCATCGTCATATCATTTCAGGATATGATATGACGATGATTGGGGGGAGGTAACGGCAGTGGATTGTGTGGAGGTCGTGGGATAGTTTAGTGGTAGAAAGGTAGAGAGGATTGTGTGGAGGTTGTGGATTCATGTTTGGGGAGACGTAGCCTTTATTTAAGATGATGTGATCCTTCTGATGGTAGCCTATACTTTGAGTAAGTACCTCTATTACTATTTAAGATCAGACCCAAATTTACTTATTTATGAGTCTAAATAAGTGGCTCATAAATCTTAGAATTAATTGAGCGAAGCTCAGAATTTGAGTTATATATAAAAAAAAGAATGTTGTGGTTGTTACAGTCTTCGTCATCATTTGCAAAGGTGCATTCTACTTGAAAAAACTTCGTCTGTTATTGTATACATATAATTTTTTTGGCACGTAATGCGTGCTATCATCTAATGTAAGAGACAATAGATGTTAAAATATCTACTTGCCTAATGTTTGTATTCGAGACTCCAACATGTAAATAGCAACATAAATTATAAAATATTTCGTCCCGATCACTAGGGAATAATTATATATGTGTTTGGCTAACCTTTTCGTTAGAACATACAAAAATTACACGAAGATGCCTGGGGTAAAATGAAAAGGAAATTATAAAAGAAGGTGCATGAAGGGCGGATGACGATGTAGAAAACTGAAAAAGTACCAAATGCCAAAGCATGAACCCTTTTTGTCTTTAATCAACTTGAAGAGATGGACGTATCAAAGTCCTCCCAAATATGCTTGGATACTCTCTAATACTGAAAAGAGTTTGAAGGATATAACAGAAATAGACATGATGTTCAATAGCTTCCCTAATATTTTGAAATTTTAAATATTAATTGTTTGATACTTAATTACGTCAATTAATTTCTTATAAAACTAGACATTGAAAGCAAATACATTCAAGAATAATAGTTAAAACAAAGAGAGAATAGAAGATGTCGAGCTTTTCATAATCAATGCAGATTAAAGTAAATCAAATAATTGCAATAGACGTCATAGGATAATTAATTAATTAATTCGAACCAGTTTATTCATTTGCCAATAATTCATTTATTCAATACTTTTTGTCGAATCTTTTTGCACTAGATGAATAAGGCAATTCCATTCGTGCGTCATAGAAGGTGTGATTACATTTTCGTTCTATTCGTTTCTAAATTGGTATAAGGAAACTATATATACTGAAACATCAAAATCTTAAAGCAATATATACAAAATTAACAAAATTCCCTGTCAAAATTGTACAACAACGACAATATTCAATATAAATCTAATTGACATGGGAATTTCGGGAAGGTTCAATAATACACAGCTTTATTCTTAACTAATAGAGAGGCAACTAAAATTGTAATCTAGCTTAATTATGTTTCTAATTGTTTAAACCCTAATACGGGACTTGATATTGGTTATGATATTATTTCTTTTTAGTTAATTTTTATTTATATATTCAATATAAATCTAATTGACATGAAAATTTCGGGAAGGTTCAATAATACACAGCCTTACCTTTAACCAATAGAGAGGCAACCAAAATTGTAATCTAGCTTAATTATGTTTCTAATTGTTTAAACCTTAATACGAGACTTGATATTGGTTATGATATTCTTTGTTTTTAGTTAATTTTTATTTATAAAATTTACCATAAAATTATGCAACATGGATAATTATAATTGGAGGTAGATAAATAAATTTTTAAAATATTTTTTTGGAACATTTAGAGCTGAATTTCACTGCTCTTTTAATGAAGAATTAAGGATAGAAGAAAGTTGCCCCCATTCAAGACAGAAGTTTTCTAATGACAATTATTGCAACTTTCTAATTGGAGAGCAGTCCAAATCAAACTCTATAATCACATAACAACCACAAAAAGAATAACTAAGATAGATTTTTTCAACACAAGTACCCTTCAAATGTAGGGTCACGACTATGTTCTTAGTCGCATAATTTAATCATAACATATCTATCTATCTTTCATTCTTAATTAGTGCAACAATCATAGAATATATATATATATTTGTTAGATCCACTCTTAAAATAAACCATGTCTTCTACCTCCAAAAGAAGTATACTATACATACGTTTTATATATTATATAATATCAACAAAAGCCAGACTTCGAGACTTTAGTATTAACTTCTCATCATTTGTCATTGGCTTCCTTTCATTTTCCTAAACACTCCACTTTATATAAAACAGCAATAATTCGTATTGGGAAAGATATATTAGCGGTAATTATGTTGTTGATCATTTCAAGTGGGACCAACTCGATGATCTGACCCAATAAATAAATAGTTAATGGGAGAATGATGAAACTATTAATCAACAATAAGAACTTGAGTTAAAGTTGTCGTGTTATGCTTGCTGTTCAAGACCAATCATTCCTCCTCTTTTCTGTTAGCATGCAATTGAACTCTCCCCATCATTGCCAAGTCACATTAATTATTGTTTAGTTTGCAATCCATCATGTACAATTTGGACCGACTATGATCCTTTTTCTATATTATTATGTCAGTGTTTTTTTAAAATAAAAACTTCAAAGAGAGAGAGCAAAATTATCTTTTAATTAAATAAATAACTAGTTATGTCAGCCTCTTGAAAGTGAGTACATTATTACTAATTATTATATTTCAACTATCCTTCCAAATAAGGGAAATATATTCTTTTTTTATTAAAGAACATATAAGCGTCATCATGTCAATGCCATATCGTATAACTGTTTATTATATGTGATAATTTAGAAATTTTAATTAAAAATTTTAGTAATTTAATAACTCAAATTTAAGAATAAATATAATAAAATTATGTTTCAATCAATGACAAGAATTTAATAATTCAATAATAAACGCATGCCTGTATGATAATTTCCCCAACTAATTGGAACTATATATGATAATCACATTACTCTTACAAAGTACCTGGTTAATGGGTTTAGGATGATATCGTTTTGAAGACATTATTTGACATGCAAGTAAATATTAGAACATTTTTTAATAATTATTGAAAAGAAAATACCGTAATATACTCAATTTCAAATATTCTGTAGTCATAAGTGAATGAATAAATTAAATATAATTAATTAAAATATATTAAAATTTGATATAAAATAATAAATTAACAAATTTTTTATTTCTTAAAATTTTAACAAACTAATTATTATCAATTATTTCTTCATTTTAATCAACTATGACAAATATAATAATTATCTTTTTTATTATCTTTTTACTAAAATTATTTTCATTTCTATCAATACTATTTCATGTGAACTAATTACTTCTTGTTGTTTTTATTTTGTGTACTTGAAGGACCAATGGAAATGTGGCAACCAACCTTAGATTGGACTAATTGTATAGAGTTACATAAATATAATTTTGATGTTGTTATTCTTTAACACTGTCGAATGATACTGACAAGTGTAGGCCTCAGAAAAGGTTATGTAGATTCAGCTACATTGCCCGCCACAGCTAGGGATGCGTCAGACACAGTGAAGATCTTTGTGTCAAATACATAATAAAGTGAAAAGATGGCAAAGGAGTCGCAAGGTCTTGGCTAGTCAGGACTTAGGACCATCGCAACCCTTAAATGTATAGATTTGGATAATCACGATGGTTATGATGATCAGAAAAGTCGATGCAGTAAGTGATTGATTGTTTTCTGTTGCATTTAGTATCCGTGTTCAGTGTTCATTTTCAAAGAAAAAGGAGGCCGAGAGGCAAGTGAAAGAAGGAGGGCAGATTTATTAATTATTATTACGTTTTGGTGGGGAGGTCTTTTCTTCTCGGCCACTGTCAAATCAATGGCCGAAATTTCTGGGAGCTGCCCCATTTTGTGGTTTATCTGTTTCTATAGACTGTTTCAAAAAGCAACAATTCAAATTTTCCATCACTTTAATTATAAAAATTTTTAATTAATTTTTATTATTTTATTATTAAAAATTTATAAATTTATTAATCAACCAATTAATTTTATAAGGTAATAAGATTTTATAAACTAAAATAAATCAATTTATTTTTATTTGATAATATTTTTAATTAAACTTTATATTAATAAGATCAATCTCTTTCAATCATATTTTAAATTCTTTAATATTATTAATCATTAGCCAGTTTTATGATGATCTAATACCAATTAAATCTTTTAAATATTAAATCTCTTATCTTACCAGTTTAATTTCTAGTCCGGTTTTAAAACATTAGAAATTCAAATTTGTTAACCTATGTTTATGCTTTATGTTTACGACATAAATATTGAATGTTAACTAGAAAACTCAAATGTGACAAGAAAATATAACAACAACAATAATAACAATTCAATAAAAATTTCATTGAACGCAAGATTTGAAGAGATCCAGTATATATAATCTTATCTCTAACTAGTGGTAAAATGTCACGAGAAAATGTTAAACCATAATCATATTTAATTTATTTTTGGGGGTTAAGGAGAAAGAAACAATTTATTTTAAAATCTTATCACTTGTATGCAATCGTTGGAATTTATAAATATTTATATCTTTGCGTAAAAAGGAACAATTTTAAATTTTATTGAAAAGTAAATATACATTTGTAGGATTTTAAATTGAATAAAGGCTTTATGTCTTTAATCGATACACATTACCATTTTAAATTGAATAAAGGTTTAATTGAAATAATTGTTAGTATCTTTGACTATATCTCTTAATATTTATGAAAAATATGCATTAAATATAAAGAAAATAAACCTTCAAAATACAAGATGCTCAAAGAAATAATTGTATAACACATTCATGATCTATGAGAGGAGAAGAAATAAAAATTATTGTTTTCTAATGTCTAGAGAATTTGTAGTTCTTTTTTATATTAAGATTAAAAAAAATACAATTGTCATCTATAATTAATTTTAAATCAAATGTTAAGCAACAATTAAATTTAAATAATTGTTAGAATCTTCGACTATATCTCTTAGTATTTAAGAAAACAATACATTAATATGGAGAAAAAAACTTTTAAATGACAATACGCTCAAAATAGTAATTGTATGACACATGCATACCCACGAGGGATGAAGAAATACAACGTTTCCTTTTCTAACAAGAAGGATTGTTACTTTAATATTAAATGAAAATTTTAAAATTGACCATGCTCACTAATCTTTTATTTTTGCAAGATTGAAAAAGTTAAATAACGATTAAATTTAAATAATTGTTCACTTTCTAATATTTATTAAAAATATACATTAATGTAAGAAAACAAACCTTTTGAGATACAATGTGCTCAATTGTATGACACATGCATCATCGATGAGGGGGAAGAAAACTCTTTTTTTAAATTAATAATGAAACAATTTGCAATTTTTATTTTAATATTGACTAAATTTTAAAAATAGTCCATGCTCACTGATCATGCAATTTTAAATTGAACAAGTTAAAAGAATAATTCAATTTAAATTAATGTAAGATCTTTGATACAATAAAAGGCTTCATTAGACCGGAAGGAGATTGGTCCTCGAGCGTAAAGGAAAAAGAGAGCTTGACTGTAAGACGTACTCATCAAGCAAGGATGAAATTTGACTTTAATGATACGACAAGGTAAGGTTTCTTAAAAGTTCATAGCAATTTAGAGAATTACATGGATACAAAAGTAGCAATTTGGGCAATATATTCTCTTTTTTTTCTTTTCCTTTCTTTTTGTTTCAACAATATAATTCACTTTTTTAGCTCAGCTAGGTTGGACAACTGAATCATTCACCTTTGGGATACTGATTAAAGACATAAAAATATTAAAAAGGAGAGTGCAAAAGGAGACAGGAGGATTCAAATCCTCGATAGTTCCTTGCGAACTATACTAGTTTTCAAGACTGGAGCTATCAACCACTCGACCATCTCTTTGAAAGATAATTTCTATTTTACTATTTTTTTATTTAGTTGAATCGAGCATGATTTAAAACAATAAGTCGATCTATGCTAGGGGAATTAGTAATATATAAAGAGAAATTGGTACAAGAATTTGTGGACAAATTCTTGATAATGAAATCCGCAGACAACCAATGAAGGATGGTCATAATATGGTCTACAGATCATTTTCAGATGCAATCGAAAGCAAAGAATGAAGATTTCGAGAGACTATGCTCGACAAACAGGTTGATTAATCGGGGTCTTCATATATGCTCCACTTAACCCGGGGGAGGCAGTACAATTTTGCTCTTGTAGTTGAGTTGTTACGATTAAGGGTTGGATGTCTAAAGCTAACAAAAAATGGAAGGTTTTGTTAGCTTCTGCCACTTTAAGAGTTTGCTCGTATGGTTCAAACAGAAAACAAAACTAGTTATAATAGATGTGTTTGAAATATAAATGTTTTAATCATATGATTAAAATCTTTTTTGAAGATACAGAAAGGAAAAATCTGCAAACTTCTCCTTCTGTTTATAATGCCAAAATATCAAGTCGGGAGCTGTTAATTTACCTCATAGCTGGATAGACAAAAGTTTGGATTTCTGTAACTATTTTTTAATAGGGATTGTTGAATATCAACAACTTATTACACGAAATTCGATTTTTTTAGAACGAGTAAAAAACCTCACTTAATCTATTTGCTTCTTTGTTTACTGAAAAAAATACTTGCTCGAGAAAGAAAAGAAATTAAGAAATATATATATAAATAAAAAATAAAGAATATATTTATTATGTATTCGAGTATGTGTTTTTCTGGACCAAGTCTATCTTATCTTTACCACAAAATATCATCCTTGGTTAATAATATTTGCAATTTTATCGATATTCACTGGTTCCTTGATTTTCTTTCTCTCATGGAGGAAGTAAGGTAATTAGAAGGTACACTATATATATTTTTATATTAGATAGTCATAGGTGAATTGAAAGTTAAGAAGTTGAAATTGTACAGATTCCTCTAGGAAAAATAAAAATAGAGATGTCTCCTAGATTACCCCTAATATGTAGAAGCAGCAACATAATTTCATAGAGTCATTTAGTCTTAATGGAATTGATTGTTCGTAGATGCCTGAGTGATTAGTGGCAATGAACTATAAATTCATTGGCAATATGTCTATGCTAGTTCAAATCTAGCTCGGCTAACCTATGGACGAATATTCAAGCATACGTTTCATGCTTGTTTGAGTAATAACAATGAAATTCCTCATTATCATGCTTAGAACAATTAGGACCTTTCATTCATATGTGTCACTTGAAAATAGCCTCTTTATTAATTAAGGGTAAGGCTGCGTACTACTGAACTTCTCCAGACACCACGTCTCAGCGGAATTTTTACTGGATATTACTGTTGTTGTCATAGAACAGCTAGGACTTCTAGAAGGAGATGTCATTTATTTAACGAAAATGAAAAGGAATATCAAACTTTTGAGTGGCTGAAGCCGAAACAACTACTTTCAAACTTTAAATTAGGATTTCAAAATGAAACAATTATGTTTTGTCAAAATATTAGATCTTTTGGAAAAAAATTGGCCGATTGACCAAGTTCATAAGAATAATGGAGAGAAATTTCTAAATAATAAATGTTCCTTCTATTTCTTCGAGCAAAGTTCTTCGCATTGCAATGCTAATTGTGTCAACTTGATCTTTCATAAGTAGAGACAGAATAATTCTTCCATGATAAAGGCGCTTAATGTCAACTCTTGATTCAACACATTTCTGTTGTAATTTTGAGTAGATATTTTTACTTTCTCTCGAACCGTAATAATATTTGATCAAATCAATTAATTCTTTCTTTCTCTTGAAATTTCTTCAATTTTTATCTTTATACGTGTCTTTTTTAAAGAGGTCTCCAGCCACTGTGTAGCATAAATGTTTCATATTGTTTCTAAAATATAAATGTTTCATATTGTTTCTATTATTTTATTCTCTTCTATTGAGTCTCTATTTTCTTATAGTTATTTCTTTTATTTCTTCTATATTTATACTTTTATGTAATTTTATTCATTTTTATATATTTATATTTTTATTATTAATTTTCTAAAAATATTTCTAATTTATTAAAAATTTATAAATCTATATAAAAATAGGTTGTTAAAATATAAATATCATAAAAAGAATTAGAGTCTATTTAGATTTAAAATGAATATTTAATATAAGTTATCTATTAAACTTTGGAGTGAATGATTTGATCAATTCATATTTGATCCTTTCGTTGACTTGGAATAGATTTCAAACAATTATTTTTATTTTATTTCATTTTTCATATAAATATCCAAAAATGAGAATCATGTTGTTGGTTGTCACATAAGATAGGAATTTAGTACATATTTATAACATATGTATATAAGGTTAGCCTTTATTTTCTCTTTTCAGCATTTTAGCAGAAGGATTCCTTTACTTTACTTTACTAATGCAAGGTAGCCAACTCCATTTGTTAGAACAATTTCTGTTGAGTCTCTGGACTTATCCTTTTTTCTTTCCTTATAAACTTTTTGGTTTTCGAAAATGGATCCCTTTTTTTCTTGTTGTGAAATACCTGAAACTAATAAATTTTAATCATAAAATGAAACCTTCCCTCCTTTTTTTTAAAATTATTAATTAACATTTTATTAATCAATAATTTTTATTAATTAGTAATAATGAATAATCAATAATAATAACTATTGGAAGTGTTACTTAGAATAAATAAATATTAATGAATAAAATAATCAATAATGTAATATTAATAATTAACATCAATATAGAAATGAGATATGAATATAAAAAAATTAGAAAAGAATTGATCATTCGCGTACTCCAAATTACATGAAAATATAAGATTAGAAGAGCCATATAATATATATTAAATATGATATAAATATACATACGCATTAAATTGCGAATATAGAAATGATATAATCAGTGACTTAGTGTAGGTAGGTTCGGTATAATCCTGTATTCCATAGTTTGGGTGGGGCTATTTGGAACTAGCCAATTAAAAATTTTCAGATGTATTCATACTAGCAAGTGCATCAAAGATGCAGTCATCGATTCTTCCAAGAGGTCACGATTACTTTAGGCAAACATATTAATGATGAAGAACATATGTTTATTATGCTACTAATACTTGTACTTGCTTTGTTATTCTGCCCAAGTTTGGCTAAGGAAGAGTTACAAGACGTCAAAAAATATGCTCAATCTGAGCATACTATATTTAAATTTATACTATTAATGATAAATAAAAAATATAAAGAAAAAGAAAAAGAAGAGAAAGGAATGTCGTTAAGAAAAAGGAATGTCGTTTTGAACAATTCCATAGCCTACTTGAAGGTACGATACTAGTATTTACAGTCTTTACTTTCCTGTTATATTGCTCAATATGTTTATGAATAATATTACTAATTTCATTGGCTCAAATAGTTACCATAAGTATTTCTGAACCCTTCCCCAAAAAAAACAATCATATTTCTTTTTCTTTTATTTATACAAAAAGGATTTCATTTACTGTATTGATATGATCAAGATAGCTTAATAGGACCAATATAGTCTATTTATATATTTTTTTCATAGATAAATTTTACAGATTTTCAAATACAAATATAGGATTTATATATACAACATATATCTATGTCAATGGAAATTTCTTATTTTTTAGATATTTTGATAAAAATACGTTGATTTGGTCTAGGAATACTATATTTAAATTAACAGTAGCATTGATTAACTGAAGCTCCCTGCGGAAAGGAAAAAGAATTTCAAGAGGGGAGGTTTAGGAACATTCTATTGACTGTAGCTTTCCAAACCTTCGGGAAAAGCACAGAAAAATAAGCTCATTTGTTTACCAATCTTTTATATAACATTATGAATAGATATGGTATTGGGTTAATTATAAAAAAATCTCAAACTTTACTCAATTTTGCAATTATAGTATGAACTTTAAAAAGTGATTGTTAAATATTCAATTTTTCAAAATTTTCAATTGTAGCTCGACGTTAGTATCTCTGTTAAGTTTACTGACGTGACTTGTCACGTATTATAGAAACTGTTTACACCGAAAAATAGGATCGGCCCATTTTTACTGTTTTGGGCCAAAAAAACCCGAAGCCCATGGTTCGGAGTCCAAAAATAGTCCATTGATCTTGGCCCATCAAATTCCAATGTCCAGCAAAGAGGAAAGTAGTAGAATTGGAGTTGGATTGGGAGTCTTGAAGTCCAAGATAATGAGGAGATAAACTTGATAAAGTTTTATCCAAGTTTTATCTTTATCTGAT
>JAOTAY010000189.1:29846052-29876993 GCA_025629805.1 Erythroxylum baracoense
ATAAAATTTTATCAAGATTACAAGTTGAATTGCAGTAGGACACTCATCATCGTTGGCTATAAATAGAAGTTTTAAAGTAGAAAGAAGGCTCTCCAACTTCTGACATATCAAAAAGCCTGGCATCCCAGCAAATCTTTGAACTATTTAGCTTATTTCTTTTTCGACAATCTTTTATTTTTCCCTAGCCTAATCCTTTCCTTTTCAATTGTTCTCAGCAAATTGTCAATTTCTTAGTCATTACGTTTTGCCGATTTGTTTATCAATAGAGCAAAGTTCTTTCTGTTAGCTTTTTGTCCCTTTCTAGCAATACACAGTCGTTTCGATTTCAGTCAGATTACGAGGCGCAATCTTTTTCCTTAGTTCTTTAGTTTAGAAACACTTAAAATTCCTAGCACGCTCACAAACCGAAACAAAGGGTTACGTGTTAACATTTAGTCAAAATAAAGGCAAACAGAAACCTTAAGCATTTATACATGTCAAACCAAATTAACATAATTAATGAACTGAAGAGCTTGGTGTAATGCTAGAGCGAACAAAGTAGCTTGGTGCAATGCGAGAATGAAGGGCGGTGTGAGAACAAAAGGCAACTTATTTGATTTAAGGATTTTATTCCCCAAAATAACGCAGTTTTTAGTGATGTTATTAAATGACGTAATTTTGTAAATTTTTGTTAGTTATGTTAATTTGGTCTGACGTGTATAAGTGTTTAGGGTTTCTGAAACACGTGGCAAGTCACGTTAACAAACTTAACAGGGATACTAACGTCAAGTTAGAACTGAAGAAAATTGAAAGTTTGAATATTTAATTGTAACTTTTTAAAGTTTGAGCTATAATTACAAAATTGAACAAAATTTGAGGTTTTTTTGTAATTAATCTTATAATATATATATATATATATTTAGATAGAATACAATTAGATAGCATATAATTAGAGATAATTAGATGTTTATTATATATTTATATTTAGATCTAATTATTTTTAGTCGCTCATTCTTTGTCAAAACATAATGTTATCATAATTTTTTATTTACTTTATTTGTTATTATTTATTTTGTGATATGATTATTGAAATGTTATAATCTTACTTAATGGTACAATATTACTTAAAGTTTAATAATCCAGTAACATTTTGTGGGCGAATATTTATTCTTTCTATTTTGGATAGATATAAATTTAGTTAAGTAGACAATATCTTAAATAAAAAAAACTCAAAAATTATTCTATTGTTGTCTTGAATCTGAGATGTATTTTCCACAATGCTCATTTTTTCAATTACGTAGTATGGTTAAATGATCCTATTTATATTAGACCATATGCCTAAGTGATTTACAGGTCTGTTCTTAATATTTTATAAATTTTGGGTAAAGTAAAAATAAACTCATAATTTGCCTGTTTTTGTTATTTATGAAAGTTAAAGGCGGACTCTCATTAGAAAAAACAAAAAGAGGCAAAAATAAACCTTATTTAATTCTTCATAAAAGTAGATTTGGGCTAAATACCTAGCCTGCCCTTACGACCTGGTGGTTTGGCTATTGGTCAACCAAGAAATCTTCAACGGTGATATGGACAGCGTTTTTGAATACAAACAACGTATGGTTTTTTAGTATGTGGAGAGCATTTTAAGTAACTGGTGAATTATAACTGTATTGTACGACAATTGTTGCCTTAATGTTTTTTTGCTGGTTGGTTTCATTATCAATCACCCACCATAACTATAATATAGTTCTTGAAGCTCTCGGGCAGAGTTCAACCGGCAAAGATTTGGGTAGTATAATACCTGTTATGCTGGCGACCTGCAGGGTGAAGGGTTGAAACTTGGGAGCAACTTTTAAGATTTAGGCTCTTGTATGGTGAAATCAGTAGATAAGTCCAGATCCTTAATCAGTTAAAGCACATCTCGCGATTTATCTCCTCCATTAATTCTAAGGAAGGATAGGATCTCTAATGTTGAAGTTCAACATTTTTTTATAATATAGTTCGTGAAATATTTGGAATGTCAGAAAAAGGTAAGTCCATTTATACGAAGACTTTTTTCTTTATTAAAAATTCAACGAGGCGTCTTTCTGTTTTTGTTTTTTTCTGATTTGAAGGGCTTGATCAGTTTGTACACTATTATGATCTAAGACCTCTTAATTAAATTGCTTATTCAATGAGCATTGGAGATACGCCTCCTAGTACTTAGGAATGCTTGTAAGAGTTGGTGGAGCAGTAGTGTCAACAATGTAAAAACAGTGGTGATGATCATGAATGATGGAGTTATGATAATGGGGATGATTATAGCGATGAATGGATGCGAATTCGGGAAAAAAAAAAACCGGAGAGAGGAAGTAAAAAGGTAATGATTACGAATGGGGTCATATGATGGCAACGCCTACTTTCACAGAAATTAATGATTAAAACTGAGAGATAGAGAAACGACATCCACAACACTGCGCAGCCGCAGCCGCCATTTTCTCTTTTAGGATCTTTTTAATATCCTCAGTTGAGTTTTTCCGTTCTTTGTTCGTTTACTTCTTTAATTTTCTCCAACTCCTTATGTATTCCCATTTTAATATAGTAATCATTTACCATAACTGATTAAGTGGTCTATTATTAGTATTAGAATGTACAGAATTAGTTACTACTAGCCTTTAGAGAGAGAAAAAGTAAGTGTAAAGAGACAGAAGAAGAGATTGGGACTTCAAAAGGCACAGAATTTTAAAAAAAGAAGGATAGAGAGATGAAATTGAAACAAGAAAAATGTATATTAAAAGAGAAAAGTCACCGAGTCTGCAACTATATATATATATAGCGGCACCACAAGAGCACTTGTACCTCTGCAATGATGAATCACTCGCTAACTGAGCAAAGCATCGAAATCAACTCCTTCATATACAGAACTGAGTACAGAGGCAACTCTTTAGCTTCGTAGACGTCGCTATTACCCTATTTCTTCTCTTCTCTTCGTCTGGGTTTTTGTTCCTTCTCGTTCTTGATATACACGTATATTAGGCGTCTGTTGTAGAGTTATAATGATGATTATGTGAGAAGAACTGATCAAAGATCTTGTCTTTTTACTCTGGTTTCTCTAATTCCAAAGTTTTCCTATATAGGCCATCTATTGGCTTCTTTCTTCTTTCGCACGTTAAGACATCTTTTTACCGTCTTCCTGCTTCGTGGGCTATCTCAAAACCTGCTTAAAGTTTTGATCTTTATTACGGAACTTGAATCATCTGGGTACATTTGTGTTGCTGGAGGTGGTTCTTATATAACTATTCAGCATATATTGTTAAAAGTAGCGGTAATAATATGGCGGTAGAGCGATCATCATCAACTTCATCGTCATCGTCGTCTTCGTCATCATCATCATCGTCGTCGTCATCAACAACAGGAGGACTGATCGTGGTGAGAGAGTTTGATCCAAGAAAAGACCGAGTGGGTGTGGAAGAAGTGGAGAGAAGGTGTGAAGTTGGTCCCAGTGGGAAGCTCTCTCTCTTCACCGACCTCTTGGGTGACCCAATTTGCAGGGTCCGCCACTCTCCTGCTTTTCTCATGCTGGTACAGACCCTCAAACACACTAACTTGTCATCTCTTTTGTCCTCTGTATATAAATTTCTACACCATCCCTTTTAATCTTTTCTTTTTCTTATCACTTACCCAAGGTTGTTTTGTTCTTCATTTACATTAAAATCTAAGAAAACATACATGTCGGAGCCTGACCCAAGTTTCATATGTGTGATTGGTATTGAATATAGGTGGCTGAGTTGGGTGGAGAAATAGTGGGTATGGTAAGAGGTTGCATCAAAACCGTTACATGCGGGAAAAAGCTCTCTCGCAATGTGAAAACCAGCACTTCCAACTATCTCAAAGCCCCTCTTCCTGTTTACACCAAAGCCGCTTACATCTTAGGCCTTCGTGTCTCCCCTTCTCACCGGTGAGTACTTGCCACTCTTTCGCAATCATTGGCGAGTTGTAATCATAAGAATAATCATTAAACCTTTCTAAACTCATTACAACCATATTTAATATTGTTACTTTGTACCATTTTTTAATATATAATTAGGATTTTTTACCGTTTATTAAATCTGTTATCTTTTGTAATCAGGAGAATGGGAATAGGCCTGAAGCTAGTAAGAGAGATCGAGGAGTGGTTTTGCCAAAACGGCGCTGAATATTCCTACCTGGCAACTGAAAACGACAACCAAGCTTCCGTTAAGCTATTCACCGACAAATGCGGGTACTCCAAGTTCCGTACTCCTTCAATCCTGGTCAACCCGGTTTTTGCTCACAGGGTCGCCGTTTCAAACCGGGTATCGCTCATCGAACTTGCCCCGCACGACGCCCTGCTACTGTATCGTCGTCGCTTCGCCACCACCGAGTTCTTTCCGCGCGACATTGACTCGGTTATCAATAACAAGCTCAGCTTGGGGACATTTCTGGCTGTGCCACGTGGCAGGTATGGGCCCGGGTCTTGGCCCGGGTCCACTAAATTCTTGGCCAACCCGCCAGAGTCGTGGGCCGTACTTAGTGTGTGGAACTGTAAGGACGTGTTTATGCTCGAGGTACGTGGCGCGTCGCGCATGAAGCGGATTTTCGTCAAAACGACGAGAATGGTCGACAAGGCGCTGCCGTTTCTGAGGTTACCATCGGTGCCCGATGTATTCAAACCGTTTGGGCTTCATTTTATGTACGGTTTGGGAGGCGAAGGACCACAAGCGGTGAAAATGATGAGGGCATTGTGTGCGCACGCGCATAACTTGGCCAAGGAACGTGGCTGTGGGGTGGTTGCTACGGAGGTGTCAAGTCGCGAACCGCTGAGGTTAGCAATTCCCCACTGGAAAATGCTATCGTGCGCCGAGGACTTATGGTGCATCAAGAGGCTGGGGGAGGACTACAGTGACGGGTCTGTCGGTGACTGGACCAAATCACCCCCCGACTCGTCCATTTTTGTCGACCCTAGAGAGTTTTAATATTCTTGTACTAGTAGTAGTTACTAGCAAAAATAGCCATAAGAAGAGAAGAAAGACTATAACGGTAGAAAGTAAAAGAAAGAAAGGTGCCTATCCTGTTCTATTTTGGGTTTTAGTTGTTAACTAATGGAGGATTTTGGGGATAGGAAAAGAGAGGGAATGAGAAGATATGGGCTTTTGTCACTTATGAGAATATCCCCCCACTTTGATTTCATTTCTCCAACTTTTTGTAAATGGATGTGGCTTTTTAGATCCTTTCTTACCCAAACATAGCCTTAGTTTTCAATGTGGGCAAGGTCTTCATCCCTTTTTTTAGCCTAACTTTTTACTTATATTCCAATCTCTCTTAAAACCGTTCGTATGGATGAGATGAGAAAATCATGTGGTGAATCAGAATATCCTCTCCTTTGAAATTTATGTATATGCATATCGTTTATATATTTAACATCTTTGATAAGAAAAGATATTGCTTGCCTACTTAAATAAGAGTTGAATGGACTTGTGAAGAAATAAGACTTATCTTATTAGTCAAATGGTGGGTAAGATTGTATGAAACAGAATTAGTATAAAATAGTAGGTACAGAAAATTTCGTTCCGAATAATTAACAATAATAATAGGTGGCGGAATAATACAAGAAATATGTGAAATTTGGAAATATAAAATGCGAGATTTGAGAAAATCTATTAATATATAATTTTACAGTAAGGAAAAAAGAAAGGGTTATTGGACCACAAATGTCCTCGAGAAGATTTCAAGGAAATCTTTCAAGTTGGAATCATATTTTCATCTTAGAAAGGATGAAAGTAGTAGCTTTATGTGGATCAAGTTGGAGGATTCTTTATTTGTGGGCATGGATTTAATAATAATGATAGAAATTGACTGGAGATTTGGCCGTGGGTTTACAAACTCTTTAGAAAGTGCTCCTGTCCTTTTCCTCCACAGGGTCTCAATCTTCTTTTTATATCCTTAGTTTTGGTCTCTTTAGTTTGGAACCTATGGACCATACTTTGAGGTCCTGAGATAGTGACATCCTTCAAAACGCATTATACAATAAAGCCAAATTGGCGTAGCCTACTTGGTGTTTTTTTTTTAAGACACGTGGGTTTAGAACCAACCCTTAGCCATTAGTTACCAGAGCTTATGGTATGGTTACTTGGGTTAGTCATAGTTCAATTCGCACAAAAGGAGATCAAATATGTATGAATTGACATGCAATCCTTCACGGGGATTTTTGCAGTGGTGAAAGATCATAGGAGTCATGAGTGACATGGATTTGGTTTGTGAATGCTCTGCTCCGGAGATTCTGACTTCTGACAAGTAATTTTCACTCAGTGATAACCAGCTGTTTCTCTTTCACCTCTAAAAGTCAATCTCACCAGAATTTTGTACTATTGTGTGTGTTTGAAGTTTGTTTAAACTGCTAACTTTGATTTTTAATATTTTCATTAGATTTAATTTAATATTTTTTATTTTTAAAAATTAATTAATTTATTAATTAATCTATCAATTTTTATAAATTAATTAATTTTTATTTAATATTTTTTAAACTTTGTCAATAAATAAAGATAATTTTTAATTATTTTCAAAAATTTTTAATTTTATTTAATTTTAACCAATTTTATTACAATTTAATATTAATTAATTTTTTAAATCTTAAAACTTCGCGCATATATGTATATATATCCAATTCATTGTATAGTTTTGTGAAAATCAAAGGCTATCCACGGCCAACTTAACAATGATTGAAGTTCACTATACGATTCCTAACAGTGCATGCAGTTCATTAATAGACAAGAATTTTTAGTATGGTCATCTAAGATAATGTGGTCGGTAAATTGAAACTAGGACTTGACCCATTTTTTGTCTATTTATAAACATATCGCATTCCTCGTAACATGTCTTAAGTATCGACCACGAATCTAACTAAAAATATAATGGATTGGAGTAATAATTGTAACACTTTTTAAGGGCTCTAGAAAGTATTTGACTAAGTTAGGACTTAGGAGCAGAGAAATATTAGGCATGATTTGACCAAGTGACTGCGACTATTCATGTCAAACAAAGATTTATTTAATAAATTTGGGGCAATGGAAGTTGAGTCTCCAAAGTAAGGAAAAGATGTCTCCTAAAAAGAGGTGCTTCAGACCAGAAAAGGTCAAGAACAAAGCTTATCTTGAACACCTTTTGTTCTCGTAGTTCTTTATTCTCAACTCAAACTATGAATGGCAGTGGTTTAGGTAAAGGAAATGGTGGAAGAGATATATGTTTTGTAAAGTACAGTCAGTCAAGTATGGTCGGCATCTTCTTTGGAAGTCAATCACCGATATTTGAAAACTTGACTTTGATTTATTAAACAATTGTTTTATAATATCTGATTTATAGTTTTATTAGATTTCCAATCTGTTATGTTTTAAGTTTACATACATCAATAATTGTTAACAGAATTCCAATTTGTTATGTATAACCTACTTCTTAAGATCTTGATCACCAACTCTTTCAACACCATGACTTTAGTAACCCAAATTTGATTCGAATGTTGGATCTAAAAATCGTTTCGAGATTAAATTTCATTCCCTATCTCGAGATAGTGTAAGTATTAATGACGTTAGGTGGCTTTACTTTGATTATTCCCTATCTGCTGCTTTTCTAATCTTCTGAAGTTAGAAGAAAAAGAGTAGGAAATCCGAGAGCAACCCACATTGACTAATACACTTTACAACCAAATCAGAAGCATATCTATCCAAGTTAAATATTAAAATGGGTCAAATCTGAGGTCTTCCTTATTCTTTCATGGGGTTAGGTCAAGAGAAGGTGGTTCTTCACCTTCCTTTGCACTCTTAACTTAATATCTTGTATGACTTGAACACCTAAAATTCTGCCAAGTCTACCACCATGTCCTCCACTTCGATGTATCTGAAATAGATTTTAATATAATCATTTAACTAACATGAACTGAAACCTATCGAGTCAAATCTGATTCAGAAGTGTTGGGTCAACTTTAGCTTCTTGCGTCGTTGCGCGTGTTATTTTTTAATTTCATGAATTAGTGACAAAATTATCAAGTTAGTTAGCAAAATATATTAAACTAGGAGTTGTCGTTTGGTTAGAGAATCAGGAACCTGACACGTTTCTTGGAGCCAACCAGGAGTTCTGATTTATGAGAGGAAGGTCTTCACTTGATTCATGGCTTTGGGTTGTTTTTGATGATCGAATCCACAAAACTGTTCATGCAACAGTGCTTTTTATTGGGCTTATCCATTTAGAGAGTAGATAGTGTTGAGATCATCACATGGGCCTTAGCAGATATGAATGACGAGATTGCCTAACAAAACAATATGTTTATAACTTCAAGTAGAATACAAAAAATTAGAATTAAGGGTCTATTTTAAATTTTTTGTAAAAATCTGAATAAATTCGTAATATTTGGATGTTTATAAGTTAATTCCATCTGTTCAAATTATTAGAATTAATCTTTTTATAAAAATTATTTATATTATAAAAAATTTAGAAATGCATTACTTAATTTTTACATGTAAAGGAATAATTTATGAGTATTTATAAAATTTAATATATTAATATTTCTCCTTTAACTGATAATTTATCTGTATCTTTTGATTTACTTGAAAATAATTTTTATTTTTTATTCGCTAACATTTTATCTTTTAAGAGCAAACATTAAACTTTGAATGATCAAAACGATTCTTTTGGAAACCAATGAATTGGATTCAATTTATTAATTTTATGTAATTGAATTCAATTCATGCGTTTGGAATGCTAAAAAAGAGATGACTTGAATTCAACAACGTAATTGAATCTTTTTTTTTATGAATTCAATTCATGCGCTTGGAATGCTAAAAAAGAGATGACATGAATTCACCAACGTAATTGAATCTCATTTTTTTATGAATTCAATTCACATATCAAATGATGTGAATTGAATTCTGAATTGAAGAGTCAATTCTTTTCAAAATATTAAAAATTCTTTTTTCAAATATACACATCATAAATATACAAATTACTACAAAACACACGCACATTAATTACATATTATTTTTAGTTAAGGATAAAAAAGTCATATAAAGTAGTTGAATTCATTTTTCTTGTGTTCCAAACAATGTAATTGAATTTAATTCTAATATTTATAGATTTATTCCAAATAGTGTAAATCGAATTTAATTCAATCCTACAAATGTAATTGAATCCAATTCGTCAATGAATCCAATTCGAAAGTTTTCAAATGGCCTGTTAATGAAAAAAAATAAAAATTTTGTGTAGGCACAAGATTAACAAGTTTATATTACACAGTAATGATTCATCACTGCTCTATTATATCATTCGCAATTTTCTGTTATCCTCATAATCCTCTAATTTGAAGACCCGAGTGGAGAGAAGGGTTTTAAGAATAAAAAACCACAAACAACTTGCTTCGAAAGCTTTGGTAATTAAGAATCAATCTCTAATATAAAAAATGTTGACCAGAGATTATTAGCATTGAAATTGTTAGATATTGTTATAATTACACCTATAATCTCTCCAATAATTGAGAGATTTCATAGTGTTAATAGCTAGATTACTTCCTAGATAGTCGTAGGAATTTTGTATATAAACCCTAGTACCTATGTACACAAAGTACGAATGAAAATTATCTTCAACTTTCATCATGGTATCAGAGCTCTATCTGATTTAGGGGTTGTTTTTTCTTTTTTCCAACTGTTCGTTCCAAATAGGAAAGAACAGTGGCTGAGTGTGTACTCGACCAAAACGCAACGTGTTTTTCTTCTCACCACCCACCTAGATTGCTTCAGCTGTGACTGGCGACTTCCACTGTGAAATACCCGACATCAACTGCATCGCCACGCGTCACCATAGTCTCTGTGCTGTGGCCACGTGTGAGCATCACGCGCCACCCTCTGACCAGTGTTTCGCGTCTGTTCTTTCTCCATCGAGGTAGTCGGCGTCTTGCCTTTCCTCCGGTGGTGTCAAACGTACCTCTTACCTTTTTCCAGTACCTTTGCTTCCTAGCCTCTCATCAGTCTGTTCTTTTGTTTCTAGGTTCGTCTGGTATTTTCTTTCTTTCTGCCCATAGAACAGAAGCATTTTTTTAACAACGTCTATTTACTCTATTGGCTATTTTTTGTTGGTTGTCCTGAGTAATACTAAAGAAGATGGAGGAAAGAAGGTAATTCTGTCGAGTTTCGATAATCCTTCCCTTCAAATCAGTCCCGCAAAACTTGATGGAACTAATTATCTTGCTTGGTCAAGATCTTGTTTGTTGTTCATCAAGGCTAAAGGATTACAGGGTTACATTAATGATGACAGTAAGAGACTCGACGTCAATAATTCTTATTATAATCAGTGGGAGTCTGAGAATTCTCTCGTCATGTCTTGGCTCATCAATTCAATGAAGTCGAAGATTGCTCAGACATATTTGCTACTTGACACAGAGACAAAGATATAGAAAGCGGCTTCTCTGACCTATTCTCAAATAGGTAATAAAGCTTATATTTTTTATCTTCGTAATAAATTACATAACACGAAGCAAGGAGATATGACTGTATCACAATATTTTGCAGAGTTATATGGCTTGTGGCAGGAATTGGACTATTATCAGGACTTTTAAGTATAATGCTCAAAAGACACTGCTAGATTCTAGAAGATGATAGAAGAAGATCGGGTATTTGATTTTTTAGCGGGTCTTAACCCAGAGTATGATCATATACGAGGTACAATACTTAGAAACGATCCTTTCCTCTCCGTTCAGCTCGCATGTTCTCTAGTTCAGCAAAAAGAAAGTAGGCGAAATGTTTGCTACATACACCTATCATTGAAAAAGCAGAATTAGTAGCAAGTTCTACTGAAAAGTCGAAACCTGCAAATACCTCATCTAATAAGGATCACTTACATTGTGATTACTGTGGAAAATCAAGGCATATCCGAGAAACCTGCTGGAAATTGCATGCAAGACCTAATCAGAGTTGTAAAAAACGAAGCGACTCAGTGGTAAGGGTCAGGCCCATTTGGCTGATGGAAATGAAGTGTCTGAAACATCATTAGCTGGAGGATTATCCAATGAGAAAATTCAGGCCTTAAGACAGCTTCTCTCAAAAACAGACTCTGCTTCCACAGTTGGTGCATCAAACCTTGCCAAATCAGGTATTGAGTACTACAAATCTAAAGATAATCCTTAGATTATAGACTTTGAAGCTAACAGACATATAACAGGCTCTCAAAAGAAAATTTTAACATACTCTCATGGAAACAACAGGGATAATGTTAGAATAGCAGATGGATGTTTTACTTTCGTATCTAGTAAATGTTTTGTTAACTGTACTCCCAATATATATTACCCTATCCTCAGTACGTCACGTACCCTGTTTTCCTATTGTTCTTCTCTCTGTCAGTTTTATCACTAAGGACCTTAATTGCAAAGTTGAATTTTTTTCCTGACTATTGTGTTCTTCAGGACCTTCACACAGGGTAGAGGATTGGAATTGGTAGACTGTATGATGGGAAGGGCACCTGAAAGTTGCACATCAAGTGTGTTTTGTACATGATGTGATTAATAAGGAAATTCTACAGTGGCATAGGCAGTTAAGACATTTCTCGTTTTTTGTTCTAGCAAAACTTTATCCAAACTTGTTTAAAAGAACTTCTTTTAATTCTTTATTTTATGAAGCAAGTGAACTTGTTAAACACATTAGAAGTTCTTATCATTTATCAAATAATAAGAGTTTTGTTCCTTTTATGAGCATTCACTCCGATATTTGGGGTCCTACTCAAACTCCCTCTCTTTCTGGCCATTGATGGTTTGTGACCTTTATTGATTGTTGCACCCGATTGACGTGGGTTTATTTGATGAAAACCAAGCATGAAGTTTTTTCATGCTTCCAATCTTTTCACAAAATGATTTGTACTTAACATGATGCTAGAGTTAAGATCTTACGGTCAGAAAATGGAACGAAATATATGGATGGCAAATTTCGTGCTTATCTAGATTCTAATGGCATAGTACATCAAACTAGTTGTTCCTATACTAATAAACAGAACGGAGTTGCGGAAAGGAAGAACATAAACATTCTAGAGGTTACTCGATCCTTCATGTTCACTATGAATCTTCCAAAGGGATATTGGAGTGATGCAGTCCCTTCAGCTGTCTATCTTATCAACAAAATGCCACTTCGAATTCTAGATTTTAAAAGCCCTGTTGAAATATTACAAGGTATAAACTCTTATACTGTACGTCCAAGAGTCTTTGGGTGTGTTTGCTTTGTTCATGCTTGGAATGTTGGCAAGTTGGAGCCAAGAGCTTTGAAATGTGTGTTTGTTGGATATTCTCCCACACAAAAAGGATTTGTGTTATCACCCCCCGTCTAAGAAATACATTGTAAGTATGGATGTCATTCTTTTGGAGTATGAGTCTTATTTCCCCACATCCCCAACTCCTCTTCAAGGTGAGAATGAGATTAAAGATAAGGTATTGTGTGACTCCATAAATAATGTGATCCAAGGAGGAAGAACAATTCAGGGGAGACATCTAGTTTGGGTTAAGAGGATCAAGGTCATCACTTAGATAGACCAGACTTAAAGACATACTCAAGGCGAGAAAAGACGGAAAAAGACATCATGCAGTTTATGCCAGTGCCATGCTCTTTCCTCGATAACATCGACGAGCTAGATTATGATTTATTTGATGATTTAGATAAGTCGATTGCCCTTTGAAAGGTGTTAGCAGTTGCACCAAGCACCCAATTTCCAACTTTGTTACATATGAATCACTATCTCCTGCTCATAGAGCCTTTGTCTTGTCTATTTCTTCTGTGTCTATTCCACATGATTAGAGAGAAGCAATGAAAATTATCCAATGGAAAGAAGCTATGATTGAAGAAATGAAGGCCCTAGCAAAAAATGAGACTTGGAAACTTGTCACTGCTCTAGAAGGAACACGGACGGTTGGCTGTAAATGGGTATTCACAGTGAAGCACAAAATAGATGGATCCATTGAGAGATACAAGGCGAGATTGGTGGCTAAAGGCTTTACTCAAATATATGGAGTGGACTATCAAGAAACCTTTGCTCCTGTTGATAAGATGAATACAATCTGAGTTTTACTCTCGTGTGCAGCTATTGGGACTTACAACAGTTCGATGTTAAAAATGCATTTCTTCATAGGGATCTGGAGGAGGAGGTGTATATGGAGATTCCTTCAGGGTTTGAAGACGAGAAGACACAAGGGAAGGTTTGTAGGTTAAAAAAGATTTTATACTTAAAAAAGGTTTTATACAGGCTAAAACAATCACCATGAGCATGGTTTGAAAAGTTCAATCGGGCTATGATCTCCTTTGGTTATCAAGAATAATGTGGATCATACTCTATTTATCAAGCACTCCCAAGGTAAGATCACGCTTCTTATTGTCTATATTGATGACATTATTGTAATTGGAAGTAATACAGAAGAGATGGGTAGGCTGAAGAAACTACTTGCTCAAGAATTTGAAATTAAGGACCTAGGAAAATTGCAATATTTCTTGGGAGTTGAAGTCGCTAGATCAAGGAGCAGAATCTTTATCTCCCAGAGAAAATATGTCCTAGACTTATTAGAAGAAACCAGTATGATGAATTGTAAACCAACTGAATCTTCTATCGAGAGCAATCACAAATTGCAAGTAGAAATAGGTACATCCGTGGACATGAGAAGATATCATAGGTTAGTTGGGATACTCATCTATCTTTCTCACACTAGGTCAGACATAGTATTTGCAATTAGTCTGGTAAGTCAGTACATACATGATCCACGAGAACCACACTTACAAGTTGTATTCCACATTTTGCGCTAGCTAAAGTCTACTCCAGGAAAAGGCCTTCTGTTTACTAACAACGGTTATCTTAAGATAGAAGCATTTAGAGATTCTGATTGCGCTGGATCTCTAGATGATAGGAGGCCAACCACTGGTTATTGTACGCTCTTAAGAGAAAATCTAGTCACTTGGAGAAGCAAGAAATATAATGTAGTTGCTACATCCAATGCGGAAGCCGAATATAAAGCTATGACTCAAGGTGTGTTTGAACTATTATGGGTAAAGAAGCTGATGAATGAATTACAACTGACAGATGAAGGAAGTTCAACTCTCTACTGTGGTAACAAAGCTGCCATTAGTATAGCTTACAATCTTGTTCAGCATGATAGGACAAAACACATGAAAATTGACTACCACTTTGTAAAGGAAAAACTTATGAATGACTCTTTGCAATTATTCCATGCGTGGTCAAATGAATAACTGGCATATGTCTTTACCAAAGGACTGTACGACAAACAATTTCATAACCTCGTTTGCGAATTGAGCACGTGCAATATCTATGCACCAACTTGAAGGAGAGCGTTAACCAGAGATAATTAGCATTGATATTGTTATAATACACCTATAATCTCTCCAATAATTGAGAGATTTTACAATGTTAATAGCTAAATTACTTCCTAAATAGTCTTAGGAATTTTATATATAAACCCTAGTTCCTATATACACAAATTATGAATGAAAATTATCTTCAACTTTCAACATAAACATTAACAATGACACGTTAAGCATTCCACTTTGGCATGGAGCAAAACTTGACATGAACATTCCAAAGAGATCAGTCTCCATGCCACTCTTCTGCGTGAAAAACTAACAGTAGACGATCAGCTAGGAACAAGTCAGCGACTTCTACTATTCTAATGCCAATTTCGTGGTATCATATTACAAATTCCAAAGAGCATGCCCAACCATGCTTATGACTTAAGATACAGAATGTCTTCTGCTTCTCAACGGGGTAGATTTCGTCTCCTCAGCAGCAGCAGAGCCGCGACTCGGACTCTCCGATGTATCAGAGCTACTAATCTCACCAGTTCTCTCTTTGCTCAACCAGGACTTCGAAAATAGCTTTGACATAACTAAACCTTTCATGTTAGTGGCAACAACTCTTTCAGCTTCGGTTCCAGCTCCATCATTCCCATTTCTTCCTATACGTAAAGTTGCAAGTTCCTCTTTCAAAGCCTTGATATCTTCGGCGGTTGGCACCGCATCCCATTCCTCTTCTGTGTTTGTTGTGGTGGACCTTGAGCTTCCATGAGACCCACCGGGAAGCAAGGTCCTAATTGATCCAGGTACTTCTGGTATGCTGTTGCTAACAGATGATGTTGCTTGCCTAACTTGCTCAAAGAAGAGGATTTGCACAACCACTCGCAAAGGTAGTCTCTCGTTTTGCACTGCATGCATGCAGGCATCCGCTGACAATTTCCGGCAGTCCATCAATCTGCATATTCTCTTCCTATCGCTCTTGCTTATCTCAGCATGTTCCTGTACCAAAAATAACATTCAGTTAGATATAGTATAGAGACCAAAAAACAGAAGTGACAACTCCAGACCTAAATCAGCTGTGAACTTGAATCATAATTTGTAAAAGTCAACAGGACCATAAATGAAAACAAAGAATTATATTACTTAGGTAAGAACAATTCAATGCATCTCCAACTTTAATAAGTATAATCGCATCAGGAACAGAGGATGGCAATGTAGTCAAACTTTAACGAAAGCACCATAGGATTGAAGGATACAGGTCTTAATCTAAAAATTCAAGATACAACTAGTTTCTCCGACTAAACAACATCATGCAATGCCTGAAGTCAAGATTTCACAAAATCATGATGTTAAAAGACCTCACCTTAAGATACATATCAATGGCACGGTAAAGTCCATCATGTGACGGTCTTTGGAAACTTGAAATCAGCTCAGCAAGACTCACGAATTTCGAGACAGGTAAATTTGCATCTCGTGCAATTTCAGTAAGATAGCCCTCTACCAGCTTAGCAACCTTGACCTTTGGAGAACAGGATCCAAATTTTGGGTTTTTACTCTCCAGAAATTCATTTTCTGAGGGAAGGGCAGTCTGAGCACTCCGTTCATGTGTCACAAACTCCTTGACCAGATTTTGCACTATATTAACGTCATAAATTGTCATCTCCCCGGCTGGAGCCCGAATCAAAAGATCAGCAACTGTAGCCTCCTCAAGCTGTTGGCCAATTCTTCTCATGAGTTCAAATCTTTCCCTTTCACCACATTCTAACAACATCGAGGCCTTTAACAACTTAAGCATAAAACTGCAACGAACACTGACTTTCTCAGCAGGCAGTAGCCACAAAATGGTTTCTAATAGTGATCTATACTTAAGGATATCACCACTCTGTACAATACCCTTGCTAAAACCTGGCAATCTTCTCAACGCATATGCATTCAATGCTTCTCCAATTACATCACCAGAAAGTGTTTCTTTTGCTTTTACTGTTGTAATCACTCTCTTATATAAATCTACCTGCAGCTCACAGAGATCTTCTACCCACCAGTCTTTGGGAACCATTTGAGATTTCCCTACACCACTCCAAAGGGGATCTTTT
Source organism: Erythroxylum baracoense (assembly GCA_025629805.1). Lineage (NCBI taxonomy): Eukaryota > Viridiplantae > Streptophyta > Magnoliopsida > Malpighiales > Erythroxylaceae > Erythroxylum > Erythroxylum baracoense. Next base: position 29,862,431 of record JAOTAY010000189.1, read on the forward strand.
CCATTCTCTGATGGCAACTTTTTCCTGTTATAGGTGTATGACCACTCAACCATGGAAGTATCAATGCAAGCCTTTGAGGCTATGGAATCAAGGCAGCGACTGATCAGTTTTAATTCTTCTGACCATGGAAGAAGGGACTTTGTGGTCTGAAGGACAATAATTGAATCTTTCCAACCACGGAGTATGCTAGAATTGAGGAATACTTCAATCTTGTAGATCAGGTTTCCTTTCTCAATAGTTTCATACATTTCAAGATATTCTGCTGCACACCGTGCCGCGACCACATTATATGCATTGAGAGTAACCGTCATCCCATAACAAAATTTTGCACATATCTCAAAAGCAGAAGGTCCACCAGGAATATCCTGGATGTTAATTTCATCATTGTTCTCATCAGTTTTAGTTGCTACCAGCTTCTGAAAACGTGAACTTTTGGACAACAGCGGAAACTACAAAATGATTCTCAAATTAGATTATCAGGTTAAATTTAATAAACACACATCTACCTATATGCACTCACAAAGTACCTAAATAACAAGGTTAATTTGAATAGTAAAGTAGGTATTAGAGTACTCATCAAGAAAAAATAGAAGGCAACATTAAAATTCTTAGTACTATAAGTGGTTTCCTAGAATTTATCACCAAACCACTGGAGAGCAACTCACTGACTTCAAACCAAGTAACCGAATTCTGAAATCAAGGGTACTTATCTAAAACACCAATAGGATATAAACCATTTACTTTCCTCATACAATCTGTGTGAACTATGCCATTAGTCAGCATTACTGCATCAGGTCTAAGCATGGACTTCGTACCTTATGCAGACAGAACTTCACATCACCAACATTAACAACCATGTCAGTTGCCAACTCAGTTGCCACATACCTGAAAAAAGCCACAAATTATATTTCCGTTGAAGCTAGTATAGTTCAGTTCACTTTTAAGGTAAGGAAACAGAAAGAAAAAGTTGAGATACAATTAATAGATCAAAATGTTGATTATTTAATTAAGTTAAATGTTCCAGAAAAGCATCATTTTTTTATTTGTTAACTTTCTCGGATAAGCTAAGAACAACTGTTGATTTACTTCAGGAGAATCAGCAAATTTTACTAGACGTTAACAGACTACCCTATTCAAGGTCTATTCACAGCTAATCAATAACATTTCAAGCAATACACCAAATAGCCATAAGTAAATATCAAACTGCCCCCCAGGGAATAGGTACAACAAGGTATATCACTGGGGGTCATAAAATGTGAATATCATTTGAAAAACGAAAAAAAAAAATCCAAAGGAGGTTTATTCCCCATAAAGAGACCCGAGCAAGGGTAATTGGTAAAACTCTTCATGGTAATGCCAGATTCAACAAAAGTAAGACTTCTGATTATAACCTCAAATGGCAGCAAGATGAGCAAAAAATCAGCAACCGACAGTACAGGACCTTGGATAGGTGACATCAATTATCAATGCTATGATGAAAGGAGTTTTCTGAATACAGATTGTCCCTTCATAAAAAAATTATAATGTACCCAAAAGAATAAACTGCCAATGAAGAGTAGACCCTTTACACAAACAAATCCATATTCCTGCAAAGAATCACTACAACAACACTTTAAAATGTTGGTTGCAATAGAGTCTCAAATCAATTCCTCAAACACTTCAAAGAGAATAAAAACAGCCAGGAGACAAAAGGTCATGTCCAAATCTGATACTATTCTCTGCTTACAAGATATGACGGAAAAAAGCACTTCCAACAAAAATAACAATGAGGTATAAGAGTTAAAAAGAACAGGCCAATCGAAATTTTTTTGAAAAGAATCTGTCACCATTAACAGAAATGTCGTTAGTCATCATTAACACATGGAAAAGGAACACATCTAGAAATACAAACATCAGGAACAGAATTTAACAAAAAAACTAGTAAAAGGAAAATTGTGGAAAAGACTATCTAATTCGATCATATATTTTACAGTTATATGTAATCACTAGCCAGCAGACAATAGATCTCGACTCACCTAATATTGTCCCCATCAGTCTGAAACGAATCAGGCTTAGATCCAAGTTTCATGAACTTCATTTTGCCCAGTAGAAGTAAGCTCCTTCAGGTCCTGGTTCAAGACCCTGACTCCAAAACTTCTATAAACTAATATATCCAGGAAGATATAGGCAAATCCAGAAAGCAATCCAACTTCTAAGTTCAACCAACTATGAACTGTCTTTGACTCAAGCAGAAAAAGAATGAAGGAAGAATACTATGATGATTTTCTTAATATGATCGAATCTTGTCCACAAAACAAGGCCGGAGTAGAGGAAGAGAGTAAATGACGGTAGTGTGATTTCTAAACCATAGTGACGTTGTTGCTTCCAATGTTGGTAAACAGAGTCCAAGGACCGGTGAGAGAAGTTTAACTATTGAGACATTCCATAAAACTCTGTCAAAACATTTTATATTAAATGTGAAGAGGGAAGAAGCCCCCCACTTGCTGAGAACTGACACCACCGTCTTAATTAATTTATTTAATTATTTATCATTCCCTGGCTTTTCTATTACCAATGGATCGCATAGAAACACACCACCAAGAAACTCTTTTCAGGTACAGAAAATGTCAATAACCAAACCCCAGAATCCAATTTCCTTTTACAAAAGCTATTCTCCCTTCAGATGTAAGCTGCAACACCTACAACGAAACAACAGCATATCTTACCATTAGTTCAGAACCACCAAAAGCGTGGACAAGAAGCATCAATTTTGAAGGTTTCCAAAAGGAAGATTGTACAAAGAGCAGCACTACCGACAAGTTTGTTCCATAAGTGGATGTGAATTACAGATGAACTTTTATATTTTCTAAAAGAACAGAAATGAAAAGGAAATTGGACTTTTAATCGAAGTCGAGAATATGAGGTAGAAATCAGTACATAACAGTCTTTGCTCTTCAACAACCAAAAGAAGAAACACCTCTTAACAAGTACTCATAACCTGCTTGAGAACGAAACACACACCATTTGTTATTCCTAGCACCAATTTCAGGAATTGAAACGCGTCCAATATAAGAACGGGTATCATAAACTTATCAAGGAAACATGAAAAAGGAAAAAGGAATGCTATCACAATAACAGAGAGTATTCCGTGAAGAGTCTTGCCTTCCGATAACAAAAACAGAATAAACAAAAAATAAACTACAAGCAAAAGGAAGAGAGAAATGAAAACCAGCTCAAATGAAGCAGGACATATCAACTGACGATATTTGATTGAAAAGCTCGTCAAATCTATTACGGAAAGGCAGCGTTGGAAACAAGAGGATCGAAATTCCGATACTTCCACCTCCAATCTAGAATCCACCGAAGAATGTCACAGAGCAAGCACCTTTTCCTCTTATCACTTTGAAGTAGCAAAGGGGAATCATATAAGCATGGCAAGAGGTAACTCGCAGCAACAGACAAGAACACAAGACAACAGAATGCAACACAAACACAACGTTCAGTGCATGAGAGGCACTATTACCTGCAGGACAAAACCCAAAAAGAAGTAACCCCACATATCACAAAAACCACCCAACAAATCCCCAAGAAAAACTTCACATCAAAGGGTGAGCTGGTTCTCATCTTTGACAGCCACCAATGCCTCTACCAACAAAAAGCCAAATCTCAGAATGTTCCCTCACTCTTAACTCTCGTTAACTCCCTAATTCAACTCCTTTGAATCAGCACCACCCCCACCACCTACTCCCTCATTCCTTTTAACTATTAACCCGAAAAGATTAAACTTTGGAACAGCGTCTCGACAAAGACGGTCCTTTTATGTTTCGCTTTGACAGCAACAATACAAAACAACTTTACTTTCGTTGTTAGAAAGTAAAGGTCGCCAGGTTTCTTTCAACTGAGAGAACCCAAAAACCGTGAGGCCCCACAGTCCTCACCACTACTTTGATCTCGCAAAAGGCTCTCCCTCTCTCTAGCAATCTAATTGCACGCCAATCTGACATGCACAAAATTGGCGTTGCCCTTATCAAATAAAACTGACTAGAATCAAAGACTTCACCTTTTTTTTTAGAGTTGGAGAGTTTTGAAAACGATTCTTCCATCCCTTCTCCTCCCCTGGACCCCTGCTTTGATAATAAATGTGCACTATTTCATTTCTTCCCCTTCTTTTCTTTAATCTTGTAATGTCCGAACTTTATTAATTAAGAAAAACCATGTATCTGTTCAGATGAAAATTTTCGGATAAGTTGATAGCATTTTTATATATCCATATATTATAATTTAATAAATATGAAAATTTTGAAATAAAATTAATAATCATTGTTATATAAATCAATAAAATAATAACCTAAAATGTAATTTATTTTCTGTAATGTATTTATTTGTAAAGATATTTTAATATAGAAAAGTTAAGAGAAACTATTATTTTAGTCATGACTTTTATAATTAATATTGTGTAAATTGTTTTTATATAATGATAATATTAATTATAATGATTAAGAAGACCACCAAAAGAACAGTTTGTGTTAATTGAACTCAAACAGGTTAATCGAGTGTGCTAAATTCTTTGAAAAAACATATTAAACAAAGTCAACAATAGCTAATATTTAAATTTTAGCTTTACTTACAACTAGAAAAATTTGAAAATCTACCCATAATTATATCTTTTTAGAAATATTAAATTGTATTTGTAATAAAATGTAATAAAAAAGAAAAAAGAAGAAGAATTTGAAGTAATTCTATATTTTATTTTTGTGCTAATGTGAGACATTTCACTTGCAATTAAAAAATAAAAATTGATATCTTATAATAATTATGTTTTGGTAATTAGAATTAGAATTTTAGCCGATTAATTTAACTTGTTTTGAGCAGTAAATTCAATTCAATTTAACTTAAAATTTGATTAAATTTCAATTTTTCAAAAGAGATTTAGAGTTTAATTAAAGTTTTCAAGTTATTTAAAAATTTTCAGATCAATCTTTAATTTCATTGTCGACGCCACTCATAATATTGACTTCAATAAAAGCTTCAAAACATTGAAAAAAATAGTGATTTGTGAGATGAAACAAACAAAAGAGATTACTTAAAAAAATAGAAAAGAATAGTGAACTGAAGAACAAATATAATTCATTCACTCGTCTTACCAATTCCTAATTTATTAATATAATTACGAAAACAAAAGTTAGAAACCACTTCTAATGCGTAAGGAGGGGCTCGCATCTGATTAGCTAGTTGATAAGGCAATATCTTAAGTGCTTTTGGTAAATAGTTGCCCGAGCCTCATCACTTTGACTCCCTTTGCGAGGAGCACCCCATCGCTCGAAGTTACGAGAATATTTTACCAAGTTCTTTAGAAAGGGTTTTCCTAAATAACAAGGTTTATTACAGGGCAACTCATGATGTTCATACCGATCTATTATGTGTTTGTGCATCTCGTATCAAGTAGACCCTATATAATTATCGTCCTAACTTTATCATATTTGTTGTTTCATTTTTTTTAGAACAATCACAAAATATGGAAGTCAGTGAATAAAAAAAAGATTCAAATAAATTTTTAAATTTTTTGAATATGATAAAATTTGTAAAAAAAGGATTTTGAAAAAAGTTATTATAAATAAAAAAAATTGTAGTTGATAAACTCCAAATAGAGACAAGTTATTCACATTTTAGTTAACGGTCGAGGGTGAATTGAAAGTTAAGTAGTGGAACGAAGCAACAGAAAGACTTAGGAAGTTGAAGAGTAAAACATGATTGAATTGACATATTTGAATTCCTGTATATCTACTCATGTAGTATTTTATTTCATAATATGATGTCGTGATAAGCTTCATGAACCGGTGGTCTTTGTAATAAAAGAGAAAATCCAATTATTTGGAATTTGGAAGAGTGACAAAGTGAATCGCTAATTTTTAGATACTAAAAGAACAATATTAAAAATTAAAATTTAGAATGGACGTCAATTCACTTATATAAACAAAATTTACATTCTTTCTTAATTTTTAATATTAATAATATATTCATAATTATAGTAATACCAAAAATTAAGAAAGAATATGAAATTTGTTTATATAAGTGAATTGATATCCATTCTAAGTTTTAGTTTTCAATGTTGATCTTTTTTACTGCTGCCATAAACACATAAAAAGAGAAAAACTAATTTGAGGTACAATATACACTCAAAAATATATTTTAGGTGTGAAATAAATAAAATTATCATACTCTTATACAAAACTATGTTTTAAATGGATAAACATCTCCTTTATTTCCATTTCATTTTTAGGTATATATCGCGTAATAATATTTTATTAACAAAAGTATAGAAATGTGAAGAGAAAAGAGTTAAAATAGTATTATAGTTAAGCCAGAAGTATATTATATTCTTTTTTTAATCAGTTTGCATCTCAAAAAATTAAAAATTATATTATATAAATAAATATAAAAGAAGTATATTATTTTGATAAAAAGTAAGCTTGTGATGTTACAGAAAGTGAGGGATGAAGGAAAGAAGAGAAGAGGCCATTTTTAGCCTTGGGCTAGTGGAGAACTCGTGACCACAACCTTTTTCCCTTACCCAATCGTTATATTCCTTTCACATCACATGCAATTGCTCTAATCTACTGCTATCCCAGTGCAATTGCCACCCAAGAACCATTCCAAAGTCATATGCAAATACTTGGGGTTTGATCATCTACCCCTTGTTTAAGCATTGAAACACAAATAATGCTTTTAGCTTTATTAATATTATTACTTATTATCATTACTTTGCATAAAGAATCTTACCAAAGGCACACTGATTATTTTAGTCCTTCACAACTTCTGCCCTGCTGACACTCGATGTGTAAACCCTTGAACCACACCTTCTACATTAAAAGAATGAATCTAATCTAGGCAATTTAGGTGATTGATTCTTGAACAAATATCGGGACCTTTAAAATCTTTTGAAAGATCCCCTTCACGAGCATATGTTGGTTGGGATAAGTATTAGAATTCTTAATATTGGTAGGGTCCAAGAATTGAGCTTAGGTCAATCTTTATTAAAATAACTAGAACTAATCATTTAGATAGTTTATCCTTACCACTTATAAAGCCTTTAATATTTTTATGTTTAATCAATATGAGATATTCTAATACTCTCCTTTAAATACAACTCGAACTGGACATTTAGTTATCACTTCAAATAAATGCAGTGATAATCAGACTGAGTCGCTGGGACTAGAAATTCAGACTGACAATCGGGAAATTAATAATCCTGACCAAACCTGCTCTGATACTATATTAGAATTTTTAATATGAGTAGAATATAGAGTCCACTAACAAAAATTAGGCTTGAGTTAATAATTGTCAAAATGATTAGAACTAGTCATTTAGACAGTTAACCCTTACTACTTATAAAATCTTTAACATTTTCATATTTAGTCAATATAGAATACTCTAAGTTATTCAAAGTCTTATTGTTTTGGTGGTAGTTGTTTAAGATTTAATTATCACACAACCAAAACTAGTGACAAAAGAGTAAGTAATCCAAGTGACAGAAGAAGATTTTCCAAGTACTTTCATGTGTTTGAAGGTTTTTAACTGGAACTTTTGGAAGAAGCAAGGTCCTACATTTTGTTTTGAGGGAGGTCAATCCACACCGAGTGTTCGACATTTCTTCCTGAGTAAGGTCTTAACCTCTAATGTCATATAGACGAAGAGAGTATTAAGTGTAATTCAAGGAGGATTTATCCAACATAAGCTTAGGCTTTAGATGTCACCATTTGAACAGAACGAAGCACAATGTGAATGTCACTTGTGTTTGGCCTACACTGACTTTGACCCATACCATGTGACTCTGCTAGTTCAAGGGTCTTTTGCTTAACATTATCTATTAGTTTTCTTTCTTGATAGTCCATCTTTCCAGCTCAGTACGAAATCCTCCCTCAAGTATGGGACCATTAAGTATCCTATGTGAACTTGATACCCCATTCCTTGAAGTATATATATTTTTTTTTAGTAGAGTCCTAGAAGCATATACTAGCTATGAGTTATCACTCGTGAAAAGGATGTATTTACATAACTCAACAAAAGCATTGATCTAACGACAAATTTCGGAGAAATTAGAAGAAGCTTTATGTTACTAAAGCCGAGGTAATTATAGCAGTGCACATGGCTTGAGATTCTGATGCTGTAGATAATTGCGTTGGGAATTTGAGCAGAAAATTTTAAACGTGATGGATCATGAACTAATCATGACAGTCAACATTTTGGAATGCCCACTTAAGAATATGATTCCTTGTCTTGCAAATGAATTAGGGACTGTGGAAGTTTTCCCCTTCCGATGCTGTCACCTTTATATCTTGTATTGGTTCGGTGAAATTCTAGTTTTAGGTTTTGACTTTACTAGTTCTCTGATATAGTTAACAGTTCATTATCCATAATACTGCTGCTTAAGGTCTCATTAAGCAACCCTAAATCAGATGTAACCTACATGAAGGGACACTCACTTCCTCCATTAGATAAAATAAGCTACAGTACTGTTTCATAAACAGAAGTTCTTCGTTGTTCATTAGTTATTAGAAATATTCTGTAAATGTGTATATGTATGTTACTGTCATTGGGTCTAATCAATATTATCTTCCCATACTTGACTCTCTTGATACGACTGGTACATGTAACCTAATAATCATATGCTCTTCAACTTAATTTTAAGCCGCTAAACTAAGTGGTCCATTCCCAGAGAGCTAGGCTTTTGTACGATGCTTCTGAAGCATTTATTTTGTTTTTTTCAAGTGGCAAGAACCAAAAAAACCAAACCAGGAATCATGAGTCATGACCCCTAGTTTTGGTTCTAATCAAAGAACAAATCACCCATCATAGCTCGTCTTCAAAGTCACATGTATTAGAATTTTTAACATGGTCGTAGAGTAGAGTTAACTAATAAGAATTAAACTCGAGTCAATTATTATCAAAATAATTAGAACTAGTTATTTGAATAGTTGATCTTTATTGTTTATAAATTTTTTAACATTTTCATGTTTAGTCAATATGAAATATTATAATACTCTCCATCAAGTGTAATTGAGACTAGACGTCTAGTTGTTACTTGAAATAAACGTAGTGATAATCGGACCGAGCCGCTTAGATTGGATATCCAGATAGATAACCGAGAAATTAATAATCTCGACCAAATCTGCTCTAATACCATATTAGATTTTTTAATATGAATAAAGTGTAGAGTCTATTAATAAGAATTGAGCTTAAGTTTCTAGTCATTTTAGAAATAGTTGATCCAAGCTCAATTTTAATATAGTATTAGAGTCGATGGTTTAGTCCGATTATCACTACATTTATTTCAAATGATAATTAGATGTCCAGTCTCATCTGTACTTAAGGTCGAGTATTAGTATATCTCATATTAACTAAGCATGAAAATGTAAAAAGTTTACTAAGTGTCGAGGGCCAACTATTTAAACTCAAACTCAATTTTTATAACATGAAACACCAAGTCGGAAGATAGATTGATAGAAAGAAAATGAGAGGAACATTATACGTACGAATTTAGTGGTAGTGTATCAAGTGACGACCGGAAACTAAAGAGTAAAGAAAGAAAAGATGACGTGCTGTTTCTGCAGGTTTTATAATGGCTATTCTGAAAGCAAACGCTGGAAGATGTCAGGCTTTTCTTGCGTTGTGTCATAAAAACCAACAAAGTGGAAGTGCCAGGCTTAGTCACAGCTCCACGGTTGAGTTCAGCCTTTCCCGTCCCTTTAAACATAACAGTCGAGGAGATGATCTGCCATTGCAAATTGGAAGTTTCTGTCCTTGGAATATTTTTAGTGCGGGGTGTATGGAGTTACTGGATCGTTTGGACACTGGGTTCTTAGTATTGGACTTGATTCTTGAATCAAATTTAAACAATCATGTACCCTCTACTGCGTATCTTTTTGCACAAGTGGATCCGCCTGACAGAAGTGAGTTTAAACTTGACTTACAAATTGCTTATTTTTATTGGAACAGTAAAACAAGACTGATTCAAATAACATTAATTAAAGTGGCACTCTTAGCCTATTAACACATGAAGTCAGCTGTATCACACGTATAACGGTAGCAGGCGAAAGTCAAGGTAACTTGTCAAGTTAGAATAAGCATAGTGCAAATTTTGTTAAAGTTTCAAACCTGGTTAAGGTTAAGTTTTGATGGACTAAGAAGTTAGTATATGCTAAAATGACTAATGAACTTGAGTATAAGCTAAAATATTTTATTAAATTATTTTTAATAATTAAGTATATCAATAATAATTAAGTATAATAATTAAGTTGATATACTAATGAACTTAGTATATGCTAAAATAATTAAATGGTCGTTTAATATGATATCAGAGTCTCTGTGATCCAGCGGTCGTGAGTTCAAATCCTACTACCTACTTATTATTCAGCACAAAGTAGAATGAACATGTGCAAGTTTCAAGCCTAAAGGGCTTTCACTTGAGGGAGTATGTTAGTGAATATATAAAACTAATTAAGTTGGCCTCACACAACAGTTTAAACTATTGTAGTGAAATAGTCATTTAACAGGGTCGGATCAATGTGTTAAGAATAGTTTTGAGTTTGAATGACTCATCATCAACAGATAGAAATCATGAGAAAATATGTAGCGGATAAAATTACGGCAGATATAAAAAGATAGAGACTGGGTTAAGATCTTGTGAATGTATCATTGTAATATATGTTATCTTGTTAGTTATGATGTAGATAAATCCTAAAGTCCTGTGAAGATCTCAATGAACAATATGATATAATCTAATTTAGATAAGATGTTATCTAGTTCAGTTGATTCCATCAAATTTGAGGTGTCTATAAATAACTCATTTGTTAATATTTGTTGTATCACTTTCGTGTTTCTATTGTTGTATTTATTATTTTAGTACTTTCTTAATAATCTTTTAAAGTGTGAGAGTCAAATATTCAAGGGTTGTGAGACGTTCGAAAATAAATTAGTTTATCAACGATCACGTGAAAAGACTGAACTTTGCTTAAATGAACTTGAATCAAATTGTCGTGCAAAAGAATAGTCGCAATTTGTGGTATAAATTTGGTGTCTAAAAAAACCTAAGTAACAAGTACTGTTCTGTTACCACTCCAAAGAGCGGAGTTCCGATCAAAACAGTAGGAAGACAAAGCAGCCGAAACTTTGTCGTCTCCCTCCAGACCCGCCTGGTACTTGGTAATAATAATAGTAATAATAAAAAATGTTCGGTGGAACTTAGAAGTCAATGAAAATGTACATGAACCATTCACGTGTATGAATAAACAGTTGTAACTCTGCACATGTGGTCCAATGTGTTACACTTAATATATTGTCCTTCCTTCTATGATATCTGGTAACTAAATTTCATGCAAAATGTGGGGATAAAAGATTAGCATCTTTTTAAAATTTTCTCATTTTAAAAAAGTTTTAATGATTTAATAATTTAAAAAAATTCATAACTAATTTTTTAATTTTCTTAATTTTTTCACTAATTTTTCTATTAAAAACTTTAATATTCAAAACTTTAATAGAATTTATATTTAAAATTACATCACATGTCATATTTGTATAAAATTTTGATAAAATAGTTAATAGAAGGAGATGTAAGGACTAATAAAACTAAACGGAAGCACTTTTATAACACTAATTCAAAAATATATAAAAAAGTTATATCATTTGACCTTAAAAGAATTTGAAAGCCTCAACTAACTAAAAGGACAGGGATCAATTATAATTTGCTATTTATATAACTACCAATATTTAATATATGATGTTTAATTTTTCAAAAAAATATTTAATATGTGATGTATGAGTCATCGAAAGAGTCACCTAATTTGTCCTAAGCATATGGATATGACCACGTTATCACATTAAAGAGGTTGACACGGACATCAACTGCTAAGTTTTTATGATACCCACTCTCTCCTATGGCAAATGAACCAAATCCAATGAAAAGAAAAAAGAAAGTATCTGCGTTTTTTTTAGATATGTAGAAGTTGCATTTCTTTTGATTAAAAAAGCATAGAAATTAACTAAAAATTATGTTTTATTATGAGATGAATGTAAAAAGGTAGAGATAAAAAATCACATTTTGAAATTTTAAATTTTAAGTTTAATTTTAATATTTTATTAAGTTCAAATAATTCATTTATATTATAAAAGTTATTTTGATTGACCCTCAAATAATAAATTTATGAATTTTATTCCATTTAAAGGTATAACAAATATTTTCATCTAGAGGGTGAGTCTTGGAATAATAGATAAAGTTGCTTCTTTATAATCATAAGGTCACAGATTCTAGTCACAAAATAGCCTCTTTACAAAAATACAAAGAAAAGACTGCGTATATTGTAACTTCTTTATACCCTTTTTGAAGAATTGTTGACTTTGTAAAAATTATTTTTATCTAAACTTCATATGGGAGCAACTAAGTTATGGGCTTAGAGGCTCCAACATGGGCCCCATTTAGTAGTCCCAGGATTTCAATTGCAAGTGTTCTATTGGGTTTCAATCCCCATGCTTCAAACTAGTAGTTTTCTTCTTTAACGAATTGGAAATCCAAAGGTTAATTAGAGTAGGTTAAAAGTCTAAATTAGAGTTTAACCTTTTTGAGTTTGATCTTTTTAGGACTAAAACTTGTAATTTGCTTATAAAAGATCTAAAATTTTACAAGTTTGCTCAATTTAAAACTTTTTTGGAAAAAAATTAGGACATGTTTACACGCACCGTTACATGTAACAACGTGACACTGTTACTCTTTTTTTAAATGTCACGTATAAAAGAATAAAAGATTTTAAATTTTAACCCTAAAATTTTGTAAATTTCCTAAATTCTGTAAATTTCGTAAAGTACAAAAAGAAAAACCTAAAAGTTACAGAAAATCCTAAAATCCTATCGTCGCTCCCCTCTTTGACGCATCTTCACCGTGGACCATTTCGCTCCAGTCTTCGTGCAAGGGTTGTCTTGCCTAGTTCACGCATCAAAATCGTTGTCAGATCCACGCTTTATCCTTCATTAAAGTGGTTGTCTTGCTTGGTTGACGCATCTTTATCGTCTTCCAGTTTCCGCTCAAGTCTTCATTGAAGGGATTGGCTTACCTGGTTTACGCATCATCTCTTGAAACTAAGGTAAGTCCTAAAATTAAGTATTAGCCATTAGACTTAAGAGCAATACAACATTTGATTATAAGAGGTTTAAGGTTAGAGCGGTAAAAAGAAGAAAGTGTAAAGGTTAGAGTAGTCTAAGGAAGATAGTATAAATGAGATCGGCATAAGTAAACTGGTATTAGTTTCATCCTTTATCGAAAATGGTCAGTTGCAAAATAGATAGCTGCTAAGACTAACTACTTTTCTATTGTGCTTTGATCGGTAAGAAACAACATAGGCAATATCAACCCGAGTGGATATCATGATATACGTAAGACTGCTTACTGCAAATGAGTATGGGATCTTCTTCATTTCCTCCATTTCTCTTTCGTCTATACTTGGTTCTAAATTCTATATAATGTATTGAATGAGGTGTGCACACAAGTTTGACTTTGTGCATATTGAATATTTAAAATGCTTTTTCAATATATTTCTTCGGGGATAACCAGAATAACTCGTTCAACTTATCTTAAGTGATCTTTATTTCGAGGATTTGTTTAGTTGGTCTTAAATATTTTGTGACAAAGGATTTGGTTAAAGGCATCTTTAAAGAAATAATCTTCTTATGATCATGTCCAACAATCAATATATTATCTATATAAAGTAGGAGTATAATGAAATTATCTTTGGCATATTTCTTCACAAAGCTATAGTGGTTATTGAGAGATTTCTTGAAATCAAGCTCAGTCATAAATGAATCATACTGTTTGCATAATTATCTTGATTCTTATTTTAGACCACAAAGACTCTTCTTTAGTTAACATACTATTTCCATATTGTTCCGTATAGTTTTCTTCTTCAAGATCATCCTGAAGGAATGTCACGTTGTTCAACCTCCAAGACTAGGCTAGTTGCTAGATCAAGTACCACTTTAATGGATAACATTTTTACCACCGAAAAGAATATTATATTTATTCAAAATCAATACTTTTTTTTTGACAAAATCCTTTAAACTAATCCAACATTATACCTTAATCTTAGACTATTTTCTTATATTTGAGCTTATACACTTATACAAATTTCAAGTCTTTTATTCCTCTAAGTAATTCTATTAGATCATACGTATGATTCTCTAGTAAAGATTTCTTTTTACATGGCTCTCTCATTTTGCCTTATGGTTTTCGTCTATAACTTCTTTATAATTTTGAGGCTTCCCCCTCAGTGAAAATTATCTCCTAATGTATAAATGATCTAGCAGAAGATCATCTCTCCCCTATGAATCGTTTTAGATGAGGCTTTATGAGTTTAATACTACCAATCTCTTCTTCCATATACTCACTTTTATTTCTCTGTTGATCTCTATTTAATGTTGATAAAGAGATAATATCATCAATACTAATAATATCATTTTGTATTATAGGGAATGGACTAGCTAGGATCAAAATTATTAACAATTTTGGATCTAAGCTTCTTTGACTTCTTTATGCCTTCAA
>JAOTAY010000189.1:29879649-29899105 GCA_025629805.1 Erythroxylum baracoense
TTACAAATAAACTGAAAATCAAAGCAAATCTTCAACAAAATCAAATATTTTGACTATAATAAAGTAGAATAAAATCAGAAAACTATCCTACAGAATCTGCAAAATTAAAAACAAACTAAGACCTATTCTAAAGAAATTTTAACAATTCCAAAATTTGAATTAATTTCCAACAGACATGAATGGAAGCCCTATATTCAATAATCCATGAATCATTGTTATGAGTCGATTACGTCAATATTGTATAACATAACTTTTCTGAACTTTTTGTCTATCTTATAGATTCAACGTTTAGATTTTTCATGGCATGGCTTATCGTGATAGTATAAAACAAGTATCGCACGGGATTTTAATCTTCCTCTTGATTGATCTTGTGCGTTGTTTCTTAATTTCTTGTTTCTCACTTCTTCTCGATCTTTAATGACATTTGCCTATGGATGCTCTGTGGAACTGTGTTCTTTCTTCTTCTTTTTTTCCCTAGCATCTTCATCTAGAAGACTATATCACTTAAAAAACATCAATTTTAAGCATTCCATCGGAGTAAAGTTATTGAGAGTGACGAGAAGTGTATCCCTACTCTTAGGTAATGAATTAGAAAGTAGTGCAATTCATCGGCAGTGTCATTTCTACCTTTAATAACTTATTGACAAGTTGAACCAGACCCAGAAGGAACAACAGCTCAAGAACACCTGCAGACCCCAACTGAACCTAAGAAACAATTTCCACAAAATGGCAGAAGGCACAACACACACAAAAAGACAAAGGCAGTCAGATATCAAGATTATGAGCTATATGTAAGTTTATCTGCTCATCATTCATATGGTCCATTGAAAACACCTTTACCCTACCCACTACACTCTGTTGCCCACCTACCTATCTCATCGTCTTTGTGATGGCCGAAGGCTTTGAGTGGTTGTGGATTTATATCCATTAGTTTTGGTCCCCTATTCTCGCCTAGCAACTCATACACCATCTTTGTTGCTTACGGAAGAGGATAGAAACGCTCAAATCTTACCAGATCTAAGGAGGAAGGCAATGGTTGGAGGTATCTGTTTTCTTGGTTAAGCTTCTGCTACTGTTTGTATATATATTACAGTTATATATATGATGGTTTATGCATGTATTTGACGTGAAATTTATCATGTCTATGATGCATGCGTGAGGTGCTGTGTTATTATAGCATGTTTTCACTATAATACCGTTGCAATAGAATGATTGTAGCAAAAAGAATATCCACAGTACTGTACGAAGATTAGCAGTACGTATGGATGTTACAAATGTATGAATTTCCAATATAAATAGATCAGTGAAAATATGAAAGGGAGTAAGACCATTTATCCCCAAAGTTTTCTCCCCTTTCCTGTCATTCTCTCTCACCCTACTCACTTGTGTGCAACACAAGTCCCTCGAAACTATTCAAAAACTTAATCATATTTTGGTCATCTTTGTATTCTAATTTCACCAATCATCTAAGAAGATGTGCTTTATTGTATAACTTCATAATTTATATGCATTTGTATAATTCGACACATATTTAAACAAACTTTGATCTATGTGTTTCCAGATCATATCCATGACTTTTTGATTCAATAATGTCTGTTCCTTATCATTTTTTCCTGTCTTTTCGCAATTAGTAATTGGTTCATGTAAATATTTACAATACAAATATTCCACCATTATTAGCTTCTAATATGAATAATTTTTTATTGTTAGCTTGAACATGTCGCTGTCATGAGAGACTGAATCCTCCATCTTGAATTACACAAGAAAATGACTCCTCTAAACCAAGGCTCTAATACCACTTTAGCACAAAATATAATAATACGAAAGTTATTGTGTTCCCCCTTTATATGATTAAAGTAGACGAAAGTAAGTAGGGAAGTAGAAGATTATAATTTTTACAAGAAAATCTCTGAAAACATAAGGAAAAACTACGAGATTATAGGGCCAATAAGACTTCTACTATATTAAAGTCGGATTACAACAAGAATCTCTCACATACAATTTTGTGAAAAATACGCTTATGTTTAAGAGATGTAGATAACTTCTCAAACTTCTTCACTCTAAATGACTTTATATTTTACTTGTAAAGAACTTATGAGACACACCTCTTCTCTTAATTCATAAGAGGCTTTGTGAAGTCTTTTGAAATTCTTCAATTAATGTTGAAGTTTTTTAGAGTTTGAATAACATTTTCTCATGCATGATCTAAGTATTCAAGTTCAGATAGTTCTGATCCCTTAAAAATTCCAACCAAGGAGAATGCAAATCTAAAAATTGCATAATTTCTCCTCCAAAAATAACTCCTTTGGAATTTCTAATGAAAACTCCAATAAAAAAAAGATTGTCTTTCCTATGTTGTGAAATTCTAAACTAATCTATATTTGTTAACTCATAATTATAGAAGGATCCAACAAATCTATATATAATTACTATCTTTTGAATGCATTTGATACATTTTTAATAGACATAATATCATGTAAATTAAATTATTTTTTACTGTTAAGATATGTGTTAAGATATTTTGGGCATTATTTGTAGTTGGACATATTTAATTATTTGAGGAATATCATTATGATGAATATTCTATCTTATGTGAGACTCTTTGAATATGAGGTTTATTTGGGATAAAAATCCTAGTCATGATAGGATTTAATTGAAATCAAAGATTTTGGTGATTTTTGGACTCTTCTTGATAGCCTATTTTGGGAGATAATGATTATCTAAGGTAGCTTGATTTTTGGAGATATCATTGACTATTTTGCAACTGCAGTTTTGTTGTGTTTTATATGTTCTACGAGTTAATTGTGTGTAGATAGACATCTATCTCTCAAAAACTTTTCTGAGAATCACATCACCTGGGTTGAACCGTTTTGGTGTTGCATTTTCTTTGGTTGGTCCTGATACAATTTGTCTTAGAGTGGACTCTTTGAATTATGAAACATAAGAGGTTGTTAGATTCATACCTAAGGTGACATTAGTTGCATTAGGTGGGGCTAGTCATATCTACTCATATACAACGAATCTTCCACCAATGGAGTCATTATCTGAATGAATAAGTGCTAAGAAAAGACCTTCACTTAGTTTTGTGTGTATGGATGATCGGTTGAAGTTAGTTTTGTGTGTATGGATGATCAGTTGAAGTATTTATCACCTACATAGTAGCTACAGCAGATGGAATAACAATGACACATATAACTCAAGTTGTGATATCCAATATGAATAGAAACGTTTATTTTGTTGGTGATTTTTTAGATTGGGTGGCTGCATTTTGTGTCCATTGTGAGGGATTTTTGAGGTTGTCGATGATAGTGGTTTTCATGTGAAAAACGTCCAGCAGCCTTGGTGTTTTTGCAACTCTTTGCGTATGACATTTTCAGCGGAAAGACGTTTGTTTCATTGTTGACTTTTCAGCTTCTGTGCGTGGGATGTTCCAGTGACAATATATTCACAGCAAATTCTTTCGATGGACAACTTTTCATTCTTTTGTTGACGAAGCTACATTGTTAGAGAAGTTGTTTTCTTTATCAAGAGTCTTTATTTATGTTCGTTGTTATTTTAATCACTTGAGTTATTTTATTTTCATCGTTTATTATAAAATACTATTGAGAAAATCCTTTGTTGAGGTTAGTACGAGGAGGTCGTACTATTGGGTGTGATTTATTATCACGGGTAGTGAGGACGAGGGATAGTGTCAAGGGTTGGGTGAGTCAGCTTTGTAATGCCTTGAGTAAAACTATTGTTGTATCACAGGTGAAAGTAATTAAACTGGGTAAAGGTCCCGCAGACGTAGGCAAGGTGTGCCAAACTACGTTACCAAATCTTGGGTGTTGATTTGTTTATTTTAAATTTAAATTTTCTGTTTTTGTTTATGTTAGAAACAACTGCAGCCGAATCAGAAATTTTGCGAAACTACTATATCCTTTTTGATTTATACTTGGTATCAGATCGGGCCATCAAATCAAAACTTGGTATAACAAGTTGGTGAAGATCTACATTTTGCAAATATACCTACAAGAGAAGGAGCATTAATCACTAGGTCGCCGCTATTGAATGGTTCCAATTATCCTGCGTGGAAATCACGAATGAGAGTCTTCATTCAGGCACAAGGAAAAAAAACTTGGAACTCAGTTTTAAATGGCTGGACACATCTAATGATGATTGATGAAAAGGGAGAAGCAGTGCTTAAAGATGCATCTGGGTGGACAAGGGCTGAAGAAGAGAGAATGCTCGAAAATTCTCAAGTCATGCATGCTATCTTTAGTGTTGTTGATAAAGGTTATTTTTCCATATTATCCGTGAATCAGCGAAAGAAGCATGGGACACTTTGCAAACTATACATGAAGGATTGAAATTTGTGATAACCTCGAAACTTCAGATATTGGTTATGAGATTTGAAGAGTTGAGGATGGATGAAAGTGAAACTATTGGAGACCTCCATGAGAGACTGCGTAACATATCAACTTGGGAAGAAGTACTCCAACTTGAAACTGGTTAAGAAGACATTGAGATCGCTACCTTCGAGGTTCATATCGAAAATTACAGGAATTAAGGAAGCTCATGATATCAATGAATTGTTGTTAGATAAGATAATTGGGATTCTTACCAATTTTGAAATGAACTTGTTGAGGAATAAACGAGGGAAAAGTAAAGGATTGGCACTGCAAGCTAAAATCAGTAAAGTTGTGAATGATGTAGAAGATGAATCTGACAAGAATAAGGATATGGTATTATTGACAAGAAATTTCAATAAGTGGTTGAAGAAAAAAGTACAAACCCAAGTTTAGATAGAATGGTGGGAGTTCATTGAACAACAACTTTAAACAATAAGCTAAAACTCAAAAGAGTGAAAGAAAAGTGAAAAAATTTCAATGTCGTGAATGTCAAGATTTCAGACATGTGTAAGCAGAATGTGCTAACACCTTGAAGAAGAGAAAAGGAAAGTCTTATACGAGTACTTGGAGTGAGGATACATTTGGAAGTGAATATGATAGTGAAGAGGAATTTGTGAGCAATAATGCTGCATTAGTTGCTTTCTAGAACAAAAGTCCAGTTGCTTACTTAACAACAGTCAAGAAGGAAACAACTGACGATGAAACTGTGGATAAATCAATCCAAAATTTCGAGAAAAATGTAGATGAATTAGTACAAAGTTCAATTTCAAATTATGGCAGTAATGACAGTGATTCGAATTACAAGAGGGAGGATATTTGCAAATCTTATGAGTTAACGTATTCTAAATTGGTGCAAACGTGCAAGAAGAATGAAAAGCTAAAGAAGGAAAACTCCTCTATGAAGAACATCATTCAAGATTTAGAGAAGAAATTGTTATCTACAATAAATGAGCTTGATGAAACGAAATTGAAGCTAGTCAGTATGAAAAAAGGGATGAGAATGTTAAATGAAGTTATCAAAAAGTTAGAAAAGTTGCTAGAAATTGGTAAGATTAGGAGACTTTGAAGGCATTAATTATAAAGATGAATATTCTAAGTCGAATGATGAGAAAAATAGTGCGACCAGATCTAAACAAGGAGAAACTTCGAGAAAGAAACGAAAATTTATACCTACATGTCACTTTTGTAGGGTTATTGGGCACATAAGGCGGAATTGTTACAAGTTGCTACAAATGATATTTCAAAGGGGTCAAAACAAAAAATCTAGACATTCTTGGTTAAACTTTCAGCAGCAGCCAACGTTACCAAAACAAACTTGGGTTAGAAAAAATCGACCTCACACATCGAAACAGACACGTAAGAGAGTTAATATTAGGAACTATTCAGATTCACAGTTAGTTGTTATTAGAAAAGAAATCAACCAGATATCTGAAGATAGAGATGATGAGACGAGGAATAAGGTCATGTTTGAATTTATTCGAGGGGCGCAGAAACTACGTGCTTTACATTTTTGAAGTATTTTTTATATTGTTTCTTAAAAAAAAGGGAAGGTTTGAAGGAGTTAACTTCTGGACTTTTTTGAGTTTTTGATTTATGGGTTTTCTAAGATTTAAGTGATTGGTATGTGTTTGACTTTTTATTATATGTGAAAATGAGGCTCTGTTTGATGTTTTGAAAGTTTTGCTTTTGAACTTTGATTTACGGAGTTATGTAAAAAAAAAATGTTGATGCTTAGTTGGAGCCCTGTAGGAAGATTCAGATTTCCTATAATTTGGTTTTTCAAGTTTTTTCTTGGTTTCTCTATATCGTGGGCTGTATGAGTTTGGGTAATATGCGCTCACATGGTTTATGTGAGGAGGACATTGATTAATTTTGATTATGATTCATTGAATGCATTTTTGGGGTTTCTGAATTTAATGAGCCGTATGCAGATGGCTTTGATGTAAGTAATGACATGTTGGCTAGTGTTTTGACTAGTGGTAAATTGTCATCTTGGCGTACTTATGATTCTTCCGCTGCACTGACTACTGATTTTTATGCTTCTTTATTCGCCAATATTGATCGCATTGAAGATATTCTTCATTTTGGCATTGTTTATTTTCATCTGATATGACTGTTCAATTCAAGGGGAGATTTCAAGGTATCTCCGTGACTATTAGTCTTGCCTTTTGGCATCTTTTTGTCCCAAGGGGGAGAATGAATTATTGTTTATTCGGATATTTGTCAAATGCGTATTGGGAAGTTATTCGAATATTACGACTGGATGTTGTGTGTCCAATTATCCTCTTAAGGGGGAGTTTTGATATGTGACAAATAATGTCAAGAAGGGGGAGATTATTAAGATATGTTTTATGATATTTTAGGCATTATTTGTAGTTTAACATATTTAATTATTTGAGAAATATTATTATGATGAATATTCTATCTTATGAGGGACTCTTTGAAGATAAGGTTTGTTTGGGATAAAAATTCTAGTCATGATAGGATTTAATTGAAATCAAATCACCATATCTTAACTACGATAAAATATAGAGTTTTGGTGATTTTTGGACTCTTATTGATAGCCTATTTTAGGGATAATGACTATATAAGGTAGCTTGATTTTTGGAGATATCATTGACTATTTTGCAAATGCAGTTTTGTTGTGTTTTATATGTTTTATGAACTAATTGTGTGTAGATAGACATCTATCTGTCGCAAACTTTTCTGAGAATCACGTCACCTGGGCTAAACCGTTTTGGTGCTACTTTTTCTTTGATTGGTGCTGATACAGTTTGTTTTGGAGTGGATACTTTGAATTCTGAAACGTAAGATGCTATTAGATTCATATCTAAGGTGACATTACTTGCATTAGGTGGGGCTGGCCATATCTACTCATCTACAACAAATCATCCATTAATGGAGTCATTATATGAATGAATAAGTGTTAAGAAAAGACCTTCACTTAGTTTGGTGTGTATGGATGATCGGTTGAAGTACTTGTCACCTGATAGAGGCTACAGCAGATGGAATAACGATAGCACATAGAGCTCAACCTATGATATCCAATATGAATAGAAACGTTTATTTTGTTGGTGATTTTTCAGATTGGGTTGCTACGTTTTTTGTCCATTGTGAGTGATTTTTTGGGTTGTCAATGATAGTGATTTTTACGCGAAAAACTTCAACAACCTTGGTATTTTTGCAGCTCTTCGTGTCTGATGTTTTCGGCGGAAAGGCGTTTATTTGGTTGGTGACTTTTCAGCTGCTGTGCGTGGGATGTTTCAGTGACAATATTGAAGCTTCATAGCAGATTCTTTTGATGGATAACTTCTCATTCTTTCGTTTATGAAGCTACGTTGTTAGGGAAGTTGTTTTTCTTTCTCAAGTGTCTTTCTCTATATTCGTTGTTATTTTAATGACTTGAGTTATTTTATTTTCATCGTTTATTATCAAATACTATTGAAAAAATCCTCTTTTAAGATTAATACGAGACGGTCGTACTATTGGATATAATTTACTTTCACGGGTAGTGAGGGCGAAAGAATGTCAAGTGTTGGGTGAGTCGACTCTACAATGCCCTGAGTAAAATTATTATTGTATCACAGATGAAAGTAATTAAGTTGGATGAAGGCTCCGCAGAAATAGGCAAAATGTGCCGAACTGCGTTACTAAATCTCAAGTGTTGATTTATTTATTTTGCATTTAATTTTTTCTATTTTCGTTTGTGTTAGAAACAACAATGGCCGAATCAAAATTTTTGCAGAACTACTATATCTTTTCAGATTTACAGTTACGTAATTCAACAGATGCTTTAACTCGCTTACAGCAAACATTTTATGTTAGGGCCTCAAGAATCATTCTATATATAAACATCTCTCTATTGTATTCACATACTAACATCAAACTCTTCATAAATATACTTCCTTCTTTTTTTTTTAACCTTCGTACTATAGGCAAAGTCCTGACTAATCCAATTATGATTCTGGAGAAGTTGCAGAAACTAAAAGAAGACAGGTAAGCTGCCAACAAAAGTGTCAGGAACTACTTAATAGGAAAGGTGAAATAGGAAGACCCCGGCATTCACGTACTACCCACATTGTGAAATCAGGAAATGGAACCCATGATCTGGTACACCTAGCATGGAGATGTAATACTATTACGGCATCACACATGTCCACAGTCTTACACAGAGAGTCAAAGTCGCTGACCATCTCGGTCTTGGGAATTTGCAGGAGTTAAAGGCCGCTACTGGCACTGGCACTGTAACGTATAACCCAAGAAGGGACAATGTTGACGTGCCTGATTATTATTGTATAAATTGTATTAGACTTGATTTGAAGACTAAATTATTTGTACTATATAGTTGATGGATTATTATTCTTTTATAATTTATCTAATATGCATCAAATTGATAATAGTTATATGGTTATTAAAAAAAATTAAAAAATTAGGTATACTTTTGATAGAATTGCATGATTATTGTAAAGATTGTGCTGGATGACTTCAAATCTTCTACTCCTTTTTTCCTATGCCCTCATCTTCTGAACGACATCCAATCATATAATAAGTGAGAGAGAGAAATTTAAGATGACTACTTTGGAAAATGTAGTTTATGCCGAAAAGGTACGAAATTGGAGTAATTTAGAAATATTGGAAATTTTACTTTATACACATTATTTTGTTTGATTTTTGATTCCTAATCTTATTTTATTAGTAGACATGGTTGAGACTATAGTACACACTATGCATAGGACTATCAAGGTGAAAAGGTAAGATATATTTCGACAAAATGTTATTAATTTTAGAAGGACTATAATGAGAAGGATGACGGACCACTCACAATCTATTAAAAGGAAAGTCGTTTGAAGATATTGGTTCAAATCCAATTCGTGAGCATAGACGCCCGTCTTTGATTTAGGTGCCGGGGCACCCCCCACAAATCAAAGTCTAGTTAGCTCCCAGCTCCATTTCGGCTGGCATCTTGCTCTCGAGGGAATGGAGTCTTGGTGCAAACTACTCATTGCTGTGTCGGCCCAGAAAAAGAAAGATTGGCGAAGAACGTGATATTATTTTGAGGGAGAGAAAGCGTGGTTGACAAGCTTCTTTCGAGGAGAGGCGACCGAGGAACAGAAAATTTGAAGCCGTGTTGGATAGAGGGGGAGCGTCTTCTTTGTTTGTTTCCCTCTTTGAAATCCATTGCATATTCAATGCAACAGTGGCATATGTGGTCCAGCTTTTTCACACGTGAAGACGCTCCTGCTCTGCAAATTCTATAATTTGCAAGTCATCATCAATTCTTTCTTAGGCTTATACGTTATAACCCTTAGATTAGACACCACCGGTTGAGCCTATAACTTTCAGTCCCTCCAAATCTCTGATCAAAGTTTACTTATATTAAACAGTCTTTAAACAAACATTAGTTTAATTTAATAAATACTATCCACTTTTATTAAATAGATTATCAAATAAAATCAACCATTAATAAGTGACAGCACTATTCTAGTGCTACAATAAATCTATAATAAATTAAAATCATATACCATGTGTTTCAATTTACATAATACTTTATGTTCTTCGAAATATTTTTATCCATTGTAATTTGGAATTATGCTATATTATTAAATATACGAGGAACAGTACTTCGAATACTGTTGTTTTATGCGATACAATATTATATACAAATAACTTTTTATTAAAATAAGAGTGTCTGTATTAGTAACAGACATTTGATTCTCGTCAGGCCATTGACCTAAACTATTTATATTATTAATAGACATTTCAATATCAACAAACACAAATTACCACTCCACCACCAGGGTCTTGACATCAATTTAGAATAAAAAATGATCACACGTCATCTGAATATCTCGGGCCACCAAACTTTCAATTTGATGCTCTGTTAAAAGAAAAGGTTAGTGTTGATGCTTCTAATTTTAACATCAATTCAGCCTGTGTCCTCTTTTGCTTTCCATGTTTAGAAAATCAGACCAGTGCGTACGGTTTGACCTCGTTGGTCCGGTCCAAAACTGCTTAGAAATTATTTTGCCGTTGAGTAGAAAACCGGTCAATTGGCTCAACCAAAGAGGAAGCAGCCAAGAAAAAGATTTACTCAACCCAAAAGGTAGAAACCAATATTTTAAAAATCAGACTAAGAATTAAACCAGATAAAAAAACTTAAGATTTAAAAGGTTTAATCAGTGTTAGACCGTTGGTTAAAGATTGAATAAAATTAAAACAAGAGGTTTAAGGTTTAACCGACATTAAACCGTCATAAAATCGATTAAAGATTAAATAAAATTAAAAAATGAATGAAAAAGATTATCCTTACCTATCAAAATTTTAAAATTTAATTAAAAAAGAAAATTATTAAATGAAAATTAATCGGTTTATAAAAACTTATTAGTTTATAGACAATTAATTAATAAACTAATTAATTTCTAACAACAAAGATTATTAAATTAAATCGATTTGGAAAACTGCAAAATTGAATGACAAAATTGATCAATTTAAAATTTTCTTTGTTGACCCAGCTGAACTAATTCGATTTTTAAACATTGGTGGAAACGATGTTAAGAGTCAGAAATTATGGCCTTATAGGGAATACACTAAACATTAACCATTTGAATTGATATTCATGCCAATATTGAAAAAATATATGGATTTTTTTGGGGTCTTTTGTTTCCATTTATTACATGTCCATTACAACTTTATACGTTTTAAGAAAATATAATATAAATAGTGTGATTATAAGGTTTAACTTTAGTTTATCACATTAAAAAAAACATATATTGAATTATTGCTCCTTTAGATTTAAAGGTCCCTGTTTGGCGATTAACGCATTGCATAAGTTGTTAACTAATTCTACCAGTGGTTAGCTAACATTTAACCAGCAGATAACATTAGTTATTTATTAAAGATGTTTGATAAAATTAGCAGTTTAATATTAATTGTTTAAGCGTAAAATAACTTATGAGAGCATAACGAAAAAAAATATAAGGTCATGATTAGATATTTAATTTTACAAAAATTTAAATTTCTAACTCTAATAAAAAACATATAACATTCTTTAAATTTTTGTCCCCATAATATATTTTTTATTTTGTAACCAAAAATCTTATTTCATTAATAAAAAAAACTCCCAAGTTTTGTAATTAAAAAAATTACCTCATTGTAAAAATGTTTATCAGTGTAGAATACATGCATGAGTTTTATTTATCCATGTTTTTTAGTCTGAATTATCCACAATATCACTATAGTATAGCATAATTCAAAAATTATGAAAGGAGAGTATAATTAGTTTTTTATCTATTAATTTTTGGCTGATCATCAAAAAAACTCTTCTTATGAAGCTTTTAGAAATCAGCTTATTGGAGTTAAATAAGTTAACCAATAAATCATTCGTCAAACGCATTAATAACTTTTTAAGATGGTCAAAAAGTTAACTTTTAGTCAATAAGCTAAAAAACAACTTATCAGTTGTTTGCCAAACACCTTCAAAAATTGTATATATTTGTTTTCATTTTAATACTGTATTATTTTTAAAAAATGCATATATATTAACATTATATGATAATTAATATATATACGTGCTTAAACATTATTTGCATAAGATTTAAAAATGTTGAATCCTATTTAATCATTTTAAATCTAATCCAACCAATTAGAAATTTATATAGTCTTTATGTAAATTTAAAATCTAGACTTCGAGATAATCGAAAATCTCAGCAAAATCACTACTACTTATCTAATGTCGATTTCGTAACTTGTAGAACACGACGGTTTGTTGGGAAAATAATTACATGATTTCTAATTACAATGCTGTTATTTCTTAATATATTTCTTTACGTTCATCTAATTTTGATCATGCAACTTAACTTACGTAATAAGTCACTGTGCTTTTCTTAATTTAAGCCTTTGAGAACAAACTCGAGTTGATGACTTACTTAGTAGCACATATTTGTCCTATGCTATGAGAAAGGATTGGTCTTACAAATAAAGGATTTCTTGGAATAACAGAATCTCCCAAACATTTGGAATTCGGAGGCAGTTTGAGGCTATGTATACTATAAGACCAGACCGTATGTTACTACTACGTTGTACCTTCGGTTACAATTACGTATGTACATAAGCTGGAAGTAAGCGTTTAATAGCGCCACTTCTATATTTCTTCCGCTAAATTTGGCGGCACCAAAACCGCTACACTCCACTTCCTCACTCACCTTTTAACTACTCTTCATCTTTCTATCTTAACGTCCTCTTTCTCTAGATATTATCAATCTGGGCACCGTGGATTTGGCAGTTTAATCATTAAAAAAACCCATGTTCCATTTTTAGCTCTTGAGGTTATCCTAGCAAAAATGGGATACTTTGACAGTATCGGGTCTGTGTCTGGTCTGTTGTGCGAGGAAAATGAAGCTTCTTGGGTCAGTGACAAAGGAAATGGCGATACTTGTATCTTTGACGACCAAGATGATTGTATTGTTTTAGGTAGTGACGACATAGAGTACATAGAGAAACTAATTCAGAAAGAGACTGCGTTTGGATTTGAATGTTGTGTTCCCTCTGATCGTTGGTCAAGAACCAGCAGTGGATGGTTGAAATCTGCTCGCTTGAATGCCATTGAGTGGATTTTCCATGTTCGTGAAGAGTTTCTGCCTTTTGAACTTTCCCATGTTTCTTGTTTGCTGTGAATTGATTTTCTCTTGCTTGCTTTCAAGATTGAGTTCTAAATCCTTGGTTCCGTTTTGCTTACAGACTAGGGCAGTTTTTGGATTGCAATTGCTTACAGCTTATCTTTCTGTGACTTACTTGGACCGGTTTCTTTCGAAGAGATCAATTGATGTAAATAACAAATTCTGCCTTTTCCTAATGGCTTTCATTTTTCGCTTTGGCAATGGTGATGAGTTGATGTTGGTTTCAGGAGGGGAATTTGTGGGCTGTTCAATTGTTGTCCGTGGCGTGTTTGTCAATAGCAGCGAAGATGGCGGAGTGTACAGTTCCAACCTTATCAGAGTTCAGAGTTAAAGATTATTGCTTTGAGAATGAGGTCATTCAGAGAATGGAGTTATTGGTATTAACTACTTTGGAGTGGAAAATGGCTCCAACCACTCCTTTCCTTTATCTACCTTACTTCTTTAACAAAATCTGTGGTGAATGTATAACTAAAGAACTCGTCTCTAGAGCTGCAGAGCTCATCGTGGCAACGGTGAAAGGTGAATCTTTCAAGTCGAACACTCCTAATCCAATCTGATCTCTGTATCTATGGTGTGTTTGTTTGCTAAGCTCGACTTGGACCTCCTTTTCTTCTCAGATATCAATTCATTGGATCATCGACCATCTGTTGTCGCAGCTGCAGCAGTATTAGCTGCATCTAATAGCCATTTCACAAGAAAAGACGTGGAGCTGAAGATGAGCCTGATTTCACCCTGGGATTCGCAAGAACATGTAAATCTGGCCTGATTAAGGCCCAAATTTTTAATTTCATATGCCAGTATTAAACAAATGACCTTTTGTCAACAAACACAGCATTTATTGTCATCTCTTTTTTCGACAACAGGAACACATATTCTCCTGTTATCTTGCAATGCAGTGTCTGCAAATGGAAAAGCTGAAGACTCCCAAACTTGTGATTTCTTCCACCTCATCATCAATTCTTTCAAGCTCGGTAGACGTTAAAGAGAACTCTTCACTCACCTTTGGAGCTGGCATCAAAAGAAGATTGACATTTGACGACTGGGACCTAAATTCTCCTGCAAGCAAAATTTGTCGGCGATGGGGAGTTTAATGGATACCCTTTTAAGGAGTAATTGCATTCATTATTGGGTTACAACTTACAACAAGAGCATTTCCCAGAGAGCAGCTTGTCATTATTCTCAAACGGTTGGTTTTATAGGCAAGTGAGTGTTATGTACCACTTTATGGTCTGGTTTGGAGTAGAGGATGGAGTTCAATTTTCCGTTGATTATTTGACAGCTCAAAAAAATGATATAGGAAAGGGAAGATATGTGTATAAAGTATTCGTTTTTATCATACTTTAAGATGTAAGAAGCTGATTCAAGTCCGAAAGCCAAATAAGGTGGAAGAGAGACTTGGAGAGTGTCAGAAGGCCATTGAAGACTGTTTGATAGCATTCTTTGTATTGTTTCCATTTTCATGAGTCCTTGGTCACCAACACCTTTTTTAGTTTGTTTGATCCTTTTCTCCCCCTTTGTTAGTTTTTTTTTTTTTTTTAAGATTAGGCACCGGCGACAACGGTGACTAATCCCCCGCGGCAATGGAGCTCCCAGATATGGGGGTAAACCGCTGGCCACAGGTGCTGAGAAGAGAATTATGAATATCAGTTAAATCTTTCCCTACCTTTAATTTGATGGGGACTTGGGATGCTTCCTATGTCTTTCAAAAGGCTGAAGGCCACGAGGAATGAAGAATTGTTTTTGTTTGATTTGACATACTTGTGCTGCATTTGGGCCATTAAAAAAGTGAATAAAGTTGAAATGTGACTAGATTTGTTTGGAATGTTGATGGTGAGTGGGATGTTTCCTTTTCCTGTTCGCGAGTACAGTGTTTGCTGGTATCTTGCATTTTTGGAAAGTACATTAAAGTGTTTTACTTGGATTATTTGATGAGTTAGCGACCCAGAGTCAAGCGACAAATTCAATTCAAGTGATACTTGTAAATTTTAACGTGTTATCAATATTAGCAAACCATTCTTTTTAAAGTTGGGGGAGTGTGTAATGTTATTAAGCTGCTAAGAAAAGCACGTCATCAGAGACCATGCTTTCTCAAAGGTGGCACTGAAGGTCCCATATGGCCATTGTTTTCACCAATTCATGTGAATGCTGATATTTGCTCTCTTGAATGGTGGTTGTAGGATCCAATCCATCATCATGAATTTGCAGACCTTTGTTTTGGGGTGAACGGGGAGAGATAGGGTATGAGTTTCGCGGCAAAATGCTGTCAGATGCTCCACATTTCCACATGCCTCCATAAGGGTCCTAGGATAATCCAGTCTGGCATAGTGGAACAACTTTGTTTTGCTTCGCAGTTAACTCCAATGGTGCTTAATGAAGGATGACAGTACGTTCCTCCTGTGTACATATGGCTGTTGAAAATACAAAAGGATATAGTTTCGCAAAAATTCTAGTTTTGGCGCAATTGTTTTGAACTATATCTGTGGTTGCTTGATGTAAAGCCACTGAATCAGCAATTTAAAAATTTTCTAGCATAAACGAAAACAGAAAAATAAAACGCGAAATAAATAAATCAACACTTGAGATTTGGTAACGCAGTTTGACATACCTTACCTACATCTACGGGACCCTTACCTAGCTTAATCACTTTCACCAAAGAACAACAATAGTTTTACTCAAGGCATTACGGAGCCGACTCACCCTATCCTTGACACTGTCCCTTGTCCTTACAACCTATGAAAGTAATTCACACCCAATAATACGATCACCTCGTGCTAACCTCAAGGGAGGATTTTCTCAACGATGTTCGATAATAAAGATGATAATAAAATAACTCAAGTGATTTAAATAATAAAGAACACAAACAAAGACACTTAATAAATAAAACAATTTTCCTAACAATATAGCTTCGTCAACAAAAGAATAGGAACTTGTCCATCGAAAGATCTATTGTGAAGCTTCAATATCATCATTGGAGCATCTAACACACAGCAGCCACAAAACGTCTCAAATCAACAAACATTTCATCACTGAAACGTCATACACGAAAAGCTGCAAAAACACCAAGGCTGTTAGAAGTTTTTCATCCAAAAACTACTATCGTCAACAACCCAAAAATTGCCTCACAATGGATAGAAAACACAGCACCTCAATTTGAAAAAATCACCAAAAATCAGCTTGCAAAGATCACTCAAACTCTCCCAGAAATCTAGCTGCCAAATTACACACACTCAACCACCAAGACAACCCTCAATTGTCGTTAGAAAATTGAAGAATACCAACCGCAGAAAATCACTCACTTGACATAAAAACGCAGCTACAAAGATCACAAAAGCTTCTGGAGTTTTCGCATATCACAGATCACAAACAACAGCCACAAAATCAACACTCCATCGACAATGAACAGCCCAACAAAATCATGCAAACACCATAGAAAAACTAGCTGCCAAAGTCCACACACTAGATACCAAATAAGCTCTCAATGGTCATTCAAAAAGCACCGGAGAACACAACACAAAGTCACACGCAATCAACAATTGTTCAAGCCCCAAAATCACATTATACTTAGACAGAAAATTCAGCAACACATAAGGATAATATCCCCACAAAATCAGTTGCAAATATCATCCAAGATAGCACAAAAATCCCAACTGCCAAGTCACCCTATGCCTATCGTTCCTCCGTATAAAAATGACACTACTTCAGCCCACACATCACGTGAAACATAGCCAAAGACAACCACAAACATTCAAAACAAATCTCTAAAGATATTGTTACCTTAGATAGCCATTATCCCAAAATAGGCTATAAATTAAATCCCATCTTGATTAGAATTTTAAACTTAATCAACCTTATCTTGAAAGAATCACACATAAGTTTAACTAAGTCCAATTTCAAATAATGCCCAAAATTACATAATAAGATATCATAACATATATCTTAACAGCTACGTTCCAAGTCAATGTCCATGATATCTTTAGTAACAATCACAAAGACATCCAGGAGTATCCAAACTCTATCCACATGGAGAGAATTAAATTCAATCAACTTGAACTAAACCTGAGACTTGGTTGATTTTTCTTAAGGAAGTAAAACTATCAAGAAAAATTGAAATGTCAAAATTAAGTGAAATGCTTATAGTAATAATGTAAAAGAATGTTAAGAGCTAAAAGGAAACACATAATATGATAAAATTAATTATGGAGAGACTTTTCTAGCTGTTATGAGGTTTATTTAAGTATGTTAATTCTAGTTTTATTGGTTGAAATGGATCTTGAAAAATATCATACGGATGTAAATAGTGCATTCTCAATGGAGAATTAAATGAAAAAATCTATACGGAATAATCAATAAATTTCCTTTAGAAGGGCCATGAGCATAAAATGTGAAAATTATTAAAGTTAAACTATGTTTTTGAAAAGAAAAGAGAAGGAAAAATAATTTTTCTGGGAACGAAGGAAGATGATTTGAAGAAGAAGAAAAACAGAGCTTCGTTTTTATTCATTCCATCTTTTTCTGTACAAGTGTAAGGGTATTTATAAAGTGATGCTACTGAATTTGTTACAATAAAACAAAATAAAACAATTTGTTATATATTTGCCGTTAGTAGAGAATCTGGCAAAAAAATCTGTTGTAACCTCCTCTGTCCTATCTTATAATCTGCTCTGCGTCATTCTTCTAGAACAGAATCTTTTGGTAATTCTGTTAAGAACAAAACATCGTCGTTCAAGTATAGCTTCAATATGCATAACACGACGTCGTTGCTTTTACCCTTTTTCTATTACTACGTTGCTTTGTTCTTTCGGTTCTTCATGCACGTCATGCACGTCTGAATTGCAAATGGAGTCGAACTCGACTCCCATCTTGGATAAAAGAAGATGATGCGTAGACGCAGGCAGAGCTTTGGTAAAAATATCTGTCAATTGATGACGACTTGAGATGGGAAGAAGATGTATCAAACCCTGCTGTATCTTTTCCCGAATCAGATGACAATCCATTTTTATATGCTTTGTTCGTTCATGAAAAACTGAGTTTTTTGCTATGTGTATAACGGACTGATTGTCACAGTAGATTGGAATAGGTTGAGTAAGTGCAACGCCAAAATCTTTAAATAGGTAATGTATCCATTGGACTTCACCAGCTAGCGATGCTAGTGCTCTGTATTCTGCTTCTGCTGAGGAACATGAGATTGTGGTTTGCTTCTTTGCCTTCCAGCTGATGAGAGAACGTCCCATAAATACGCAGTAGCCTGTGATAGACTTTCTAGTTTCTGTGCACGATCCCCAGTCTGAATCTGAAAAACCTTGTAGCTTGATTTCTGTCTTTGCAGGATAAAACAATCCCTGTCCAGGACTGGCTTTTATATACCGCAGTATTCTGTGGGCAGCCTTCATATGATCTTCACTTGGAGAAGCCAAAAAGTGTGAAAGTTGTTGGACCGCAAATGTCAAATCAGGGCGAGTAGTGGTTAGATACAACAATCTTCCAATCAAGCATCTATAACTTCTGATATTTGTTAGAAGTTTTCCTGAATTGGAGGACATTTTAAATTGACCATCATAGGTGTGTGCAGAGGTTTGCTGCCAAGGAAACCAGTCTCCTTTAGTATTTCCATGGCATATTTCCTTTGATTTAGGTTGATTCCTTTGTCTGAACGAATAATTTCTAATCCAAGGAAGTATTTCAGCTCACCAAGACCCTTGATCCGAAAGTTGAAATCCAAGAATTGCTTGATGCAATTTACTGCGTTCATATCATCTGAGGCCACTACTATGTCATCCACGTAAGCTAGTAGAATCACATGGCTTCATGGGGTCTTGCGAATGAATACAGAAGGATTTGAAGCAGCAGCTGAGAAACCTTAACTTGTGAGTGCCTCTGAAAGCTTTGCAAACCATTGAAGACTTGCTTGTTTTAGCCCATATAAAGACTTGTTTAACTTACACACCTTCCCTTTAT
The DNA here is from genome assembly GCA_025629805.1 of Erythroxylum baracoense. Lineage (NCBI taxonomy): Eukaryota > Viridiplantae > Streptophyta > Magnoliopsida > Malpighiales > Erythroxylaceae > Erythroxylum > Erythroxylum baracoense. The sequence continues at coordinate 29,898,671 of JAOTAY010000189.1, forward strand.
CTAAACATTCAAAACCTTAGGGAATCTCCATATACATTTCTTCATTCAGATCTCCATGCAAGAAGGCATTATTAATGTCCATTTGTTCCAAATACCAGCCTTTAGCAGCTGCAAGAGCAAGTAATGTTCTTAGTGTTGTCATTTTTGCAACCGGAGAAAATGTTTTCAGGAAATCAAGGCCTTCTTGTTGTGTATATCCTTTAACTACCAAGCGTGCTTTGCATCTTTCAACTGAACCATCTAACCTGTACTTTATCCTGTAGACCCACTTGCATCCCACTGTGCTTTTGTCTTTTGGTAAGTCTGTGATTTCCCAGGTATTGTTTTCTTGTATGGCAGCAAGCTCATCCTGCATAGCTGTTAGATATATGTTGAATATATCTATTTATTTTATTTTGGCATATTTTTATAAATTGGACTTATCAGATTTTTATT
>JAOTAY010000189.1:29902880-29917748 GCA_025629805.1 Erythroxylum baracoense
CTGGAAAAAATACAAGGTGAGAAAAATCCATCTGATTTCGGTACAAAAATTCTAACACAAAAGAAGTTTAATTTTTGTAGGGAATACTTACAAATCATGGAAGCCCCTTGATACCAAAGTCAGATTCAGCAGATCTCACAAAGGGAGTGAAGATTAGGGTTTCGGGTTTTTGGAGATTTCTCTAGGGTTTTTATTTGAGCAAAGATTAATAGAGTAGGAGGGAAAGTGTGATGGAAATCACTTATACTCCACCAATCTCTACTCAACTTCGACAGAAAACAAGGAAAAAATTTGAAGATAGAATGTGTATGTGTGTGAGGTGCGTGAAAGAGACGAAGAAGAAAGAAGTTCTCGATGTTTCTACTTCAGACAATAGTGGTTCAACATACATACTCACCCACGTGGTTCATAACTAGTCAGAAGCTAATAAACTCAAAATTTAGTCGTTTCACTACATGTCTGAAGCAAAGCAACCCATTAAACTCTGTCGTGTTATAAGAGCTCACAAGCTACACAAAACGTAGGTTACAAGACAAAAAATGCACAAAGCAGAAGCAAGTTAAAAACAAGATAAAATGCAGACCAAAATGCACAGCAGAGGATGGTTATTAGTTGATCACGCGAGGAGCAGCTGCCACAATTACTCAAGTCTCATCCGAAAGCCTCTGTATTCATGCAACACATATAAAAGATCAGTGAACAGACAAGAGAACAACACAGAAACTTCAGTGATCAATTCTCATTGTATTCAGTAGTTGAGAGAGTGGAAGGAGAGTAAGAAAAAAAATTCAGAGAGTGCTAGAGTACACCTATGGGTACTAAGAGAGACTTTGGGAAAAGGCTCTTTGCAAGTGTAGGGGATACACTCATCTATGTATCTTTGTTTCTTCATCTTCTTCTACATATTAGTGAAGTCTTTACCACCATAGGTGGGAACCTTAGATGTAGATAGTGATTCACTATCGAACCAAGTAAAAATCTGGTCTTCTTATTTTTCTGCAAGTTTTACATTCCTACAAGTTTAACAACACTCTTTATCAGTCTTTGTTTGTAAAAGAACAACAGTTAAGCAACTATATCCCAACAGAAGTGGTATCAGAGCATTCAAGACCTCCTGGGGCAATTCTTGGACACTTCAAGCATCAAGATTCATCAAGAAAGTCAGTAAGTGAAAGTCTTTAGATTCTTTATTCTACAGTAAGCATGGTAGGCAAAGAAATGGATATATTTTCTGGTAAAGAAGACTTTACCATCTGGAAACTCCAGATGCAAGCTCTTCTAGAATCCTATGACTGCTATGGTGCTATAGATGATCAGTATGACCTAGAAACTGATCCTATAAAGAAGCTTAAAATGTAGAGACTTGCACATTGCAAGTTAATGCTTCACTTATCGCCAACAGTGATAAGAAAAGTGCAGAATTGTAACACTGCACAGAAACTTTAGGTCAAACTTGATAAGTTGTATACCAAAAAGTGTCTTCCTAGTAAGATGACACTTCTTCATAATCTTGCTAACTACAAGATGAACACTTCAGTCTCCTTAGATGATAACCTAGACTACTTCTTTAAGCTAGTACAAGACCTAGAAGCTACAAATATTGTCACCTGTAACCATTCTAACAATGATACCAACAGCATGACAATCAGTGACGGAATCCTTGATCCCAGGATGAATTAAATCTTTAATGCCCAAAATTGCAATGTAAGTATATCTAGAAGATGGAATGGGATCGCTTGTGCAGAATCCATCTTCCATTTCAGTATAGGCAAGACACAGAGTCCGAAGACCCTCACCAACAAATTGATTGATTGCAGATTTCAGATATGCTTCATCAAGGGAAGCAACATTACCATTGGAATTGATCTCCTTGTCACTAAGAGCTAAAACTATCTCAAGAGCACCTTTACAGTAGGGTCGAAAACCTCCATCAGGCAACTCTGCCACAACTTGCATCTTCTTCTTTGCGGATTGGAAATGTTCTACTTTAACAATTTTCAGTTTTCCTCCCTGTTCCTGGAAATTTCCACCAAGAGACAATCCAAACTCCAACAATGCAGTCTTAGTTGGTGTTCCCCAAATCTCTAGTTCGCCATCTTTATTGACAACTTGATTGTCTTTGTTTACAGATATTGATTGTAATAGAAGTCTTAGGGCAGTGTCTGGGATCTCAGAGAAAAGGCTTGAAGCATTATTGTGTCTGCTCACATCCTTGAGATTCATGCAAAAGTATAATTTCAGAACACTCATCTGGTTACTAGTTATGATCCCCGTCTTATCAGTACAAATATTGGTTGCTGTTCCCAAGGTTTCACAAGCTGCCATATGCCTGAAAAGTGCATTATCTTTTACCATATTATTCGTGGAAAAAGCAAGATTTAATGTCAGAGCCAATGGTAGTCCTTCTGGAACTGTAATGCCAAAGATTGTAAAAGAAATAGTGAAGTACTTAAACATCTCCAATGCATCATAACCTGACCACCTCCATATCGTTTCCTCTTGCAGTTTATGGGTCAATAATCCCTTCATCAATACCGAAAAGGTCACCAAGGCTAAATACTTGCCTATCTTCCCTATAATCTCCACTAATCCGTTCAGTTTCACCTGAAATGGTGTCTCATCATACCCCCCTTTGTCATCAGCTGCCACGAATTTACCCCAACTAGTTCTCATCCCAACAGTTGTAACCATCATCTTGCATGATCCATCAAGGACTTTAGAACCAGAAAGTAGAAAAGGATTTTCAGTATCCACCTTGATTGGCTCACTATCATCAGTTACACTCGATTCATCAACCGAGACAGGAAATCCAGAAACAAAGACACCATCTGCAGGGACTTGGTCTCCAGTTGTAAGATGGACGACATCACCAGGCAGTAATTCATATGACAGCAATTTTTGCCTAAATCCATCTCTAGTAACCCGAACCAGGGTTTTCTTTTTCTCAATCTCCCAGTTCCTAAATTTTACGGACTGCCAATAATCATTTGTTGCAGTAACAAAGACAACCAAAGAGATGCTAGCAACAATTACCAAGGCATCATGTGCTCGTTTATCGCATCCTTCGGTTGCTATTCCAACGACCAGCGAGATAAAAGCACAAATTGCATCAATGATCAAAGTCAGGTCCTGGAGGGCTTCCCAAGCAAATCTCCAGAAACTTGAAGTTTCCCCATCCGGAATTTTGTTGCTTCCATAAATTGTTACTCTGTTTTCCAGACCATTTGTGACTGTGAGCCCATCTTCAGTGGATGAACCCACCTTTTTCGCTATCCCTTCTACTCCACCATGAATTTTAAGCTTTTTCACATTTCGGGATCCAACAATTGATTCTAATTCTGAAGCACAAATCTCAAAACCAGCAGTTGCTACTTCCTCTGGAACAATGTATTCGTGCTCAGCTGTTTACTAAACATGGTCAGAAAAAGAAAATTTCTCAAAAATAGTTCCATTTTTTATTCAAAAGACGAGTTTTATTACCGATCCTCTGGATAAACTGGAGTGCAGCCTTGGAAACTAGTACGGCTATCCTCAAGCTTTCCTGAAGTACAAAGCACACAGGAAGTTCGAGTTGTTATTTAAACGAGTGACAGCAACTTTAGTAAGAAGGAAGAACCGAAAGTTTGCAGCAACAGGATAGAACTTGTACCTTTTAAGGACTTCCCGGTTAAGAAATGTGTCAGATAGAAGAAATAAAACTAAGTAAAGACCAAACTACTTGATATAGCGGACAACACACATGTAGAGACAAAGATCAAAACCTGCTGCATACGGCGAACTACTGCAGCCTCCTGACGTTTTGGGATGTTTGCAGTGAAACGGAACCTTCGCTTTGGGTTCTTCGCCAACCCGCATACCTTCCTCCATTTCTGTAAAGCCTCTTCTGATGAGTGCTTGGGCTTCACCTCGAAGTTCTCGTTTAGGTACGTCTCCATGTCCTCTTCTCAGTTCCAGCTCTGGCACTCTCTCTACAGAGACACACAACAGACAAGAGGACTCCTCAAACCCGAGTTACTAGCTATCTTGGAGCTTGGAAAGAGAAGAACAAAATCTAGTAGAACCCAATAGCAAACAAGGAAATAATGAGGAAGTTAATTCCTTGACCATGAGGTTTCAAGGAAGCTGCAAGCAGGAATGATGACCTAATGCCAGCAAACTTTCAAAAAGAAAAAATTAAACTTTCTTTGGGCAAAAAGCAGGGCAATGGAACCATTACATCACACTTCATGACATCAGACATTGCTCAGTTTTTAATAGAAAACACAAAAGGTAAAGACAAGAAAACCTGCTTTTCTAATGGCCACCACCGGTGCTATATGGTGGTAGTGATATTCAGGATTGTTACGCCTATGTACTTGATCATTATATATTTTATCTCTGTTTTGGAAAAGAGATGGATATAAATGTTGCAGGAATGTTCAGTACAAATTTGCATTCGAACTGGTCCGAAAAGGACCCATAAAAGGTCCAATTTTTCAGCTGAAAAGATCATCAGGAACAACTACAAGGCTTCTATATTATCCAAAAATGGTTGAAACGTTCAACCTTTTCGAAAAGGACATAAATGTTTTCACCGGACTGCATGATTTCTAGACCACAATCAGCAATTGTGAACATTTTCTAGGGGAACCTAACTCCGGCAAGTTTGTCCATAAATGTTTCATGGTAAAATCTGGGAAAATTCTAGGTGCTAAGCATCTACGGGCCCAACAAAAGGCTCGTAAGGGAACAAACGACAATCGACTCATATATCTTCTCTTCGGAGAAGCTGAGGTCTGGCCCAGCAAAATTTACATGCGTCCATCTGTCAACCTTTCCTACCATTTTACCAGTATTTGATGTCTGCGATTCTTTTCCCTCCGTTTTCCTTTTCCTGTTGCCATTTAATGTTAATTCTCACTGTGGAAAATGAAAATTTCCAGGGAAATGAATATCCTTATCCTGGAAGTTGATTGAGGAAGTTTATTGTTACAGAATAGGTGTTTTAGCCACCTTTATGGGTTTTATGTAAGAAATGTGGATAATTGCTTCCACCATACTGATTTTCTATATCTTACTGGATGAGTTACTCTTTATGTTTCTCGAAAGAGTTTCAAAACTTTTAAGTTCAATTCCACATAAATTTCTGAACCTGAAGTGCGTTTCTAGGCTTTCCCGAGTTCAGTGCCTGAATTATCCAGACGTCTGATCTTGTAAGCACGATAAAGTCCAATGTTTGAATGTTTCCCTAAAAAAAGCTAAATCTTGATGGAACAGAACGTTTTACATTGTCATGATTGGTGGAAGCAATAAATATTTTAATGAATTAAATTCAATTCAATTACACTGTTTCTGATTATGGGGGCATTTCGAATCACGAAGTTGCTGCATATGAGCAGCACCCTTTTTACAGGTCCTGGAACTAAAATCAATGAGCAAAGAAGTAACAATTGTCAGAAACCAATTATCTACTGAATCACAATTTTCTTAAATTTTCTTACAGATTCTCGGCAATCTAAAAGATGTATAGAAATATGTTTTTAGACAGCCCAGAAGGTGCAACAATGCAAAAGAAAAAATGTCTCGATACCACAAAGATTTGGTTTTAGAAGCAGACTTTTTTTGGCATCAATAAAAAATGAAAGTAGCTTCTAAAGTTTTCAATGCAACTAATAAAAATGGCATCTCTGAGATGAAGTTCACACACTTATCATCTTCAATGCAGCAGAAATCGGCATGCCTAAAAATCCGATGAATATGCTAACGAACCACTGCGACATACTGAGAGGCGTTGTATTTGCAAATGTACCGAGGAATTCGACGATTATGATTTGGAAAGCAGCTGTGCAGCTAAGGACAGCAATGAAAACATTGTTATCAAGTATGCCTTTGAAAACATTTATTTGTTCCATCTCGCGAGAGCTTATCTCATTGAAAACCTGCAGAAAGAAAGGAAGGTTAACTCAGAACTTCCTATCCAGCTTGAGATGGCAGGGAGGAGTTGCCAAGAGAAGTTCACCTGGCAGAAGACGAATGAGTTGAATATAAGCGTATTCAGGACTAGGTCAGAGTCCGGGCCGTGGAGGTTAAACATAGCTTTTCCTTTGGCCTGGAGATACCATATCACCATAAACTGGTACAAAGATTGACCTAAGATATTCCTCCACATCACATTGCTGATAAAGTTCCCTTTACGACCAACTGGTGAACGCTTCATAAGTTCATTGTTTGGAGGCTCAGTTGCAAGTGCAAGGGCTCCTAGAGTATCCATTATCATATTCACCCACAGAAGCTGAACAGCTGTGAGTGGAGCACTCCCTGGAAGTATGATTGGTAGAGAAGTGTCAATAGAGAGAAACTTGCTTGTATACGTAAAAATACATATAGTTCATGGAATCCTGACCTGTTAAACAAGCTGAAGAGAAGTTGACAATTAGTGCAACCACATTGACTGTGAGCTGGAACTGTACAAATTTTTGAATGTTAATGTAGACTGATCGTCCCCATTTAGCCACCGTCACAATAGTAGAGAAATTATCATCCAGAATAATGACATCAGCACTCTCTTTAGCCACCTGAAGTTCAGGAATCAATCAGTTATCTCAATATGAGTAATAAAACTTTCGACCATATTATTCTATATCATCGGAATACCAACCTCAGTTCCAGCAATGCCCATTGCTAGACCAATATCTGCTTCATGAAGTGCGGGGGCGTCGTTGGTTCCATCACCAGTCACTGCCACAACGTCACCAAACGTAGTTCGCAAATGTGTCACTAGTTTGTGCTTGTCGAGAGGTGAAGATCGAGCCATCACCTGCAAATGGATTCACAGTTATGGGTCCTAACAAGCAAATGCTTATTATTATTTAGTCGTGTGAATGTTATTTCTGAACATGAAAGCTTGGAACTACCTGAAGTTTAGGAACTATTGTCATTAGTTCTTCCAGACTCTTTTCTCGAAAGACTGGACCTTCAATGGCTATACCATCATCAGTAAGAATCCCGCATTCCCTGGCTATAGCCTTGGCAGTGTTAATATTGTCTCCTGTAACCATTCGTACAGTGATACCAGCTGCACGACAAACTGCAACAGATTCCTTGACGCCGGGACGAACAGGATCTTTAATGCCCACTATTCCAATACATGTGTACCCAGAAAGTGGAATGGGACTGTCAGGTGAAAATTCACCTTCCAGTTCCATATATGCAAGACACAAAGTCCTAAGAGCCTCATTAGCGAACTGCTCGATTGTAGCCTTAAGATGGTTGAGTGATGCTTCGTCTAGAGCAACAATTTCTCCATTTGGATTGAGTACTTTGTCACAGGAAGCCAAAACAATTTCTGAAGCACCTTTACAATGGGCTCGAATGTGTCCTTCAGGATCCTTTAACACTACTGCCATCCGCTTCTTTGTTGAGTTGAAAGGCTCAACTTTGATAACTTCAACTGCTTGTCGTTCTGCCTGGAAGTCTCCTCCCAGAGACAAGCCAAACTCCAGTATAGCAGTCTCAGTGGGTGTTCCTAATATTTCCAGTTTTCCATCCTTGTTAATGACGACTTCACCTCCAGTATTATTGAATATGGATTGTTTCAGAAGTTTTATTGCAGAATCAGGGATTCCAGAGCATAAACTAGATGCGTCACATGGTTGTCCAACTTCCTTGACACTCATGGAAATACATGCTTTCAGTACAGTCATATGATTAGTAGTAAGTGTACCAGTTTTATCGCTGCAGATAGTTGTGGCTGATCCCATAGTCTCACAAGCTGCTAGATGACGCACAAGAGCCTTATCATTCATCATCTTCTTCATAGCAAAGGCCAAGCTCAATGTCACAGCCAATGGCAACCCTTCTGGAACTGCAACCACCACAATTGTAACTGCCACTGCAAAGTATTCCAACATTTCCAATGCATCATCTGCAGACCAATCCAAGTGAGTCCCTTGTCGCCATTTTCTGCCAGCTAATCCTTGCACTAGAACAGCAAAAGTTACTACTGCAAAGAAAAGACCTATCTTCCCGATAATAGTTGCCACTCCATTTAATTTCACCTGTAAGGGCGTTTCATCATCTCCTCCTTCACTGAGAGTCGCCATCAATTTACCCCATTGAGTTCTCATTCCTACAGTAGTAACCAACATCTTGCACGATCCATCCTGAACCTTAGTTCCAGAAAGCATATAAGGATTTTCAGAATTCACCATTACAGGCTCACTTTCCCCAGTTAAACTTGACTCATCGATTGACACAGAAAATCCTGAAACAAAAAGACCATCAGCAGGAACTTGATCTCCAATGCCTAGATGTACAATATCTCCAGGAAGTAGATCATATATCGACAATTTCTGCCTAAACCCGCTTCTTGTGACCTGAATGGCGATCTTCTTTTTCTCTTTATCCAAATCCCTGAATTGCAGTGATTGACGGTAATCACTAGTTGCTGTGACAAACACAACCAACATGATGCTTGCAACAATTCCAAGACCATCATGGGCTCCCTTTGGCCATCCCTCAGTTGCAATGCCAACTATTAAAGACACAAAAGCACACACTCCAAGTATCATAAGAGTCATATCATGAAGAGCTTCCCATACAAATACCCAGAAACTTCGAGCTTCACTTTCCGCGAATTTATTGATTCCAAAAAGCTCTTGTCTGCAATTGAGTTGAGCAGCATCTGCAATAAGCCCATCAGTGGTTGATGTGGAGAGCTTTTTTGCAATACCAGAGACGCCACCATGAAACTTTAACTTCTTATTGTCATGACCTTCAACAATAGATCCCAACTCTTCAGCACAAATGTCAAATCCTGCAGCTTTGACTTCTTCAGGTACAACATAGTCACTTGGGGACGCTCCTGCATACAATCCAACAAGTGCAAGTATTCAGTATATAAAATTTCAAGAACCTTCTAAGTTTCCAAATTTTGAGGAAACGCACCTTGGAGGAATTGAAATGCAGCTTTGGAAACAAGGACAGCAATCCTCAATTTTTCCTGAAAAGTCAGATATATAAAAAGCTAAGCTTTCTGCTTTAGCATACGGCCTTAAAGTTATGCGATGGTGAACTTCGTAATACAAGTTGCAAGGTTACCAGGCAGGAACCAAAAGTGTGCAATTGGAAAACAAGAGAAACCAATACAGAGAAAGAAAAATGCTGAAGTTGCAATTTGTCAGGGGAGGTAATGAGAGTCATTCCGAGTAGATCTGATTAGCTAGTTCATGTTTTAGGCTCATCAAATACAAAGAGAGAGGTTTCTATTCTTCAGGAACTTCAAAGATGATAAAATGCGGAGAATACTTTCAACAGCAACACTTTTAAGCATATGCTCTGTCAAAAACTATCATTTAGTCCCATGTCTTATGTTCGTCCCCTCCCAAAAATGGCACAAGTATACGAGAAACTAGCTGCTCTATTGCCCAAAACCATCCATTTACATTACTAAAAGCACAAATTGATCGTTTTGAAGAGCTTACGGCTTCACCACATATGCAAAACAAAGCATAGTAGAGCTGTTCACTTGCTAGAAAGAACGCAAGTGATACGTGTAACTGAAAACAGAAAGCTGACAGACTAAGTTTGAAGCAATTATCTGCAAATGAATGCTTTTCATTAGAAAAGGAAGTAACACAATCTATCAGAAGTTTAAGGAACAAAAAGTTGGTTATGACAAGCGGCTAACCTGATTGGTGCGTCGCATGGCATGGGCCTCCTCTCGCTTGGAGAGATTGGCAGTGAAGCGAAACCTTCGCTTTGGATTCTTCACCAACCCACAAACCTTTCTCCATTTCTTCAACGTCTCCTCCGACGAGTGCTTCGCTTTCACATCAAACTCACTCAAAAGATTCTCCATTTAAACTCACTATACCTACGTACGTCCTTAAACAAGCCACTAACAAATCCCAGAACGTTTAAATAAACCCTGGAATCCGGAAACGTATTAAATAGCTATTAGAAGAAGAGGAAGTCGCGTCAAGCACACAGACAGAAGTTTCAAGCACATTGCTTTGAACACACTGAGAAAAAACTAAGTAGAGAAAGAAAAAAAGTTTAACGCGGTGGGTGTGCGGACGTGAAAAAGAAAAGAAAAGGCTTCCTGTTTTACGATATTATTTTCTCAACAGTAAACTGTTTCCGGGAAAATGTGGAACAAAGAGCAAGAAGATAGAGATCATAAGGAGTGAAACAAAGCAAAGGCACGAGTATTACTGGGAACTTGTAACGGTATCTCTTCATAAATCCCTGGTCTTCTGGGACCATATTGGACTGCATCTTCATCTAACCATTCTCATCTTGATCATTCCATGTCACTGTCACCTCTTACTTTTTATTGTCATGTGGCATATGTAATTCCTGATATGAATACTCGGATAGAATTAACAACTTTTATATGATTTAATGTTTAAAATTTTCATAGACGGTGATGGCTGTCGTGGATTTTTGTGTCTTCTGTCAGGCGGGTGATTTTAATGGTACTCTGTACTTGCTTCTGTGCATTAGAAAGCATCGACCGCCTGTTTGGACCGCGTTAAAGAAAGGCCGACCGAGTTTCGTCGACACTCATCGTATAAGAAAGTCTTACAAACACGTACTCAACGCACCAATTCAAAATTGACATCGATTATCTCAAAGGCAAATGCTACATACACATGTGCTTTGATTTTTTAAAATTTTGTTATTTTGAGCAGTAGTTGGAATATCGTACCGTAATTGTTGGTACCCAACAAAAAGTACCATACGAAATTTCGGTGTAAGTTCTTACCAATTCTTTTGGTTGTTGCCGCCCGACAACTAAAATGTCGGTCATATATAGGCCAAAATTGTAATTTAAAAATATGATTAAATTAGAAAATTTTAAAATTTTTCTTATATAAATTAATAATTACTTGTACATAAAAATGAATATGATAAAATTGTCCACATTTTTATTTAATAAATGGTAAAGATATAAATAAGAATGTATTAAATAATTTTTATGTAATTAGATTTATGTAAAGTGATTATAAGTTACATAATTGAATATATTAGTTTAACACAATTTTAATATAATTAATAAATATTTTTTAAATTATATATATTTCATATTTACTATATATATATATATATTTAGTTCATGCATATGAAAATTTATTATAATAACTTTTAAAATATATAAAGATAACATTTGAAATTGAAAACACTTGTTATAAATGTATGTTAGCTCAAGGTTTATGTTTAACGATTTTGATGATAATTATATAATATTTTAAAATTCAAATTGGATTTATTTCTTTAAGTAAGTAACGATATAATTCTTAAAAGGAAATAAAATCATAAAATAATTGTTTTCTTCTTACATGAACCTTCTTTATAAACTTACTTTTTTGGAAATAGTTTCATGACATTCGGAAGGGTCTTACTAATTCAAATAACCAACTCTGAAAGCCTTGACAGAATGTCTGAATATTGAAGATCTCAGTAGAGATAATATCGAAGATTAATCAGCGGCTAGTTGAAGAATATTGTCAACTTAAGGAAGAGGCATTGTATTTGCAAAACATACATAAGACACAAACACGAGACTTGCGAAATATCTTAAAGCTTCATTATTTCTTGAAAATTATATCAAACTCTTTGTTCCTTAGAAAGTGATATCACTCTATTAAAAGAGACTATTAAATCCTTCATACATTTCTTGTTGGGAGCTTGTAAAGGCTAGCAAAATACTACTCTTGTGGAAGGTTGAAGAACCTTGAAAAATATATACTTGTGAGCTTGAAAAGACTGGTCAAATTACTACTTGGCTTTATAGTGAAATACTCAAGTTAGATACTTAAGGACTAGACATAGGCTTCGTTATAAGCCAAACCAGTATAAATCTACTGTGTCATTTGCTCTCTCTTCCTTACTTTTAAATTTTCGCATTATAAGTTTGTATTTTCAAGTGGCTCTTTCAATTTTATAATAGGCTCCTTATATTTTTATCACAAGAGGTTTCTTTCGAAAGTTAGCAGGCTCCTAATAATTAACAAGCTCCTTTCTTTTTGAGCGTTAGCAGGCTCCTTTCAAGTAAATAGGCTCTTATCATTTTGAGCATTAGCAGGCTCCTTTCGATTAATTGGTTCGTTTTTATTTGAGTATTAATAGACTACTTTCTTTTTCAATGTTAATAGGATCCTTTCAAAAGTTTATAGGACCTTTCTATGTATAAATTTATTTTGTTTAGCAGGATCTTATCAATTTGAAAATACCTTAAATTTTTTTATACACACAATTCACCCCCCCTCTCTTGTGTGTCTTTGCTTTATCATTTAATATCAGAGCAGGGTTTCACATTTATTGTGTTTTACAGCGCGTGATCGATCATGATAAACAATTTCAGAAGCCTTGAAGGACAATATGTCTCAAAGCCTCCTTACTTCAATGGAGACAACTACTCATACTAAAAGGAGAGAATGACAATATATCTCCAATCTATAGATATTGAAGTCTACAAGCCATCAGAGTTGGAGATACACTTCCTACTACAGAAAACATAAAAGTATGGTCTAATGTTAATAGAAGAAACATATAGCTAAACGCTAAAGCCAAACATCATCTGATATGTGCACTATCTCCAGAAGAATGTAAGAAGATATCTTATTGCTCTATAACAAAGAAAATGTGGGATAAACTACAAGTCACCTTTAAAGGAATGAATGAGGTAAATAAACATAGAATAAGCCTTTTAGTGCATCAATATGAAACTATTGGCATGAAATAGGGAGAAACCATAGATAAATTCTTCAGATAGTTCAACAACATCATTATGGTCTTAAAGAACTTGGGAAAGATATATCCCAGTGATGAGCTTGTAATGAAAATTCTATGATCACTACCAAAGAAATGGAGACATAAGGTAATAGCTCTAGAAACTGTAAAGGATCTAAACACTATTTCACTCGACTGGCTACGAAAAAATCTGTTGATCCATGAAACCAAGCTTAAGCAAGATGAAGGATCCTCCCACAGAAAAAGAATGGCACTAAAAGCAATGAATCAAACAGTGATGAAAGTGAAACTAAGTTGCAAATAGATGGAAATGACGAGTTCAACTTCATGGTCAAAAAATATATCTGCTTCTGTAAAAGAAGTTGATGAAGAAAAGAGAAGGAAACAAGAAAGCTGGGAATAATAGGTTTATATCAAAAGGCAACAGTAGCAATAACAATACACAAAACAATCAAATCATGTGTTATTACTGCACGAAGCTTGGACACACAAGACCTTAATGTCCTCTTCTTCAAAAGGATAAGTCAAAGAATAGAAAACCCAGAAAGCAAGTGATGACTGCTGTCTGGTCAGATAAGGATTATGAAAACTTTAAAGAAGAAGAGTTAGAAGAAGTCAGCAACGTTTGCTTCGTGGATGAATCAGGAGATGATGAGGTATATTATTCTGATTCTAATAATGAAGTTGATGAATTGAGAAATGCATATTATGAATTGTATGATCAGTACAAAAAATTGACAATGAACTATTTCAAAGAAGTTGAGAAGTCCAATAATAATGAAGCTTCCTTGAAGAGTAAGATTAAATCATTAGAATCCGTCAATGAAAATATGACAATAAAGAATATGTCTCTTAAGGATGATTATAAGCGAAAGGTTTCTGAAAAGGAAGCTCTGGAAGAAAGATTAGCGAAGTTGGAAAATACTTTGCTTAAGAATGATTCTGATAAAGTAAGACAATTAGAAGAAAAGGTTTTGGGCCTAGAACTTGAGAAAGAGAAATGTGCAGGAAAGATCATATCTCTAGAAAAAGATCTTGCAAAGTTCGTTGATGGAAGGAACAACCTTGATGCACTACTTGTTAGTGGTAAATGCATTTTGTATAATGCTAGAATAAGTTGCAATGAAAATAATAATGTTAGGCCATACAAGAACTTCTTTGTTAAATCCAGCAGTAGCTATAATCAAAACAGCAAGAACCTGATATATGGTAGAAATTATAGCAATTCTCATTCATCTACTTTATGCTTTTACTGTGGTAGACATGGTCACATTAGTCATTCTTGTAAATTTCATAAAATGGAGAAATTATCTTAAATGTATGTTTGGAGACCAAAAGGTCAAGCTACTAACCTGAAAGGACCTAGAAAATTATGGATACCTAAAATGAGATAATACTTTCTGTAGATATGCTTCAAAACGGAGACAAGAAAAAATCAATTGATAGTTGATAATGGCTATTCGAGACACATGACAAATGAAATATCACATTTTAACTACATTGAAAGAAAAGACAGAGGTAAACATTACGACTGTGTTATAATAGATGATTATTCTATATTTACATAGGTTTATTTTCTATCAAATAAGGATGATACTTTTGAAGTCTTTAAGAAGTTTTGTAGAAAAATTCAAATTGAAAAAGGATATTACATTACATCTATTCGAAGCAATCACGGAGGAGAATTCGATAACAGAAAATTCGAAGATTTTTGTAATGAAAGTGAGATATCTCACAATTTTTATGCCCAAGGACTCCTCAGCAAAATGAAGTTGTTGAAAGAAAGAGCAGGACACTTGTTGATATGGCCAGAATAATGTTATGCAAAAGCGGTATACCTTATGATTACTGCGCAGAAACTGTGTCTACTGCCTGTTACATACTCAACAGGTGCCTTATAAGACTTATTCTAAAAAAGAACCCCTATGCGCTGTGGAAAGAAAGAAAACTGAATTTTGCTTACTTTCGAGCATTCGTTGTAAGTGCTTCATTCTAAATAATGGAAAAGACAACCTTAGAAAGGTCAATGCGAGATTAAATGAAACTATCTTTTTATGTTACAGTACTTGTAACATCCCGTTTCCAGAGAACGGGTCGGACCAGAGAAACGGGTCCAGGTGTGGTAAATTACCA
>JAOTAY010000189.1:29924086-29943303 GCA_025629805.1 Erythroxylum baracoense
TTTGTTAAGTGATGCGTTAAGTGATGTGACACGCCACCCTCGCGGGGCACGGATTCGGGTATCACGATCGATATCGGATTCGGGTTCGGCGGGAGTGGGGTGTTACAGTACTACTAGTAAAGGATTCAGAGTTTACAGCCAAAGAAGATACAAGAATTAATACATGTAATGTTTGATGAAGAAGTACCTTTTACAACAATAGTCGATTCAGATGATGAAGAGAATCCTTTGGTTCTTAAAAATACATCAACAACACCTATAGTACCCTCGAAGTCACAAGATCAAGAAGGTCCTTCTAAAATCAGGACAGAGCAGGTTCCTTCCTCTCAGCAGGAGCCTATGCAATGATGAACATCAAGCTAATTGAGAGGTCAAGATACAAATCAATACATTCTAGGAGACCCTTCTAAAAGTCTAAGAACTAGATGTTCCTTCAAGAACAACTTTGTTGCCCTCTTCTCACAATTAGAATCAAAGACTGTTGAAGAGGCTTTTACTTATAAAAATTGGGCTTCAACTATGAAAGACGAATTGAATCAGTTTAACAAAAACAAAGTTTGGAATCTAGTACCTCATCTACCAAACAAGTTAGTCATTAGAACTCGTCTGGTTTTTTGAAACAAACTTGACAAAAATGGTAAGGTGGTAAAAAACAAAGCAAGAATTGAAGCTCAAGGTTATAATCAATAGGAAGGTATTGATTTTGATTAAACTTATGCGCCTATTGCTATATTGGAATTAATTAGAATTTTACTTACCTTCGCATATTATAGAAACTTCAAATTATTCCAAATGGATGTCAAAAGTGTTTTCTTAAATAGATATATTAACGAAGAAGTGTTTGTTAAGCAACCTCTAAGCTTTGAAGATGAAAACCATCCTGACTATATGATTAAGTTGACTAAAACCCTGTATGGTCTAAAATAGGGCCCTCGAGTATGGTATGAAAGGTTAAGTAATTTTCTGCTTAAGAATAAGTTCGAAAGAGGAAAGGGTAGACAAAACCTTATTTATTATGAAACAGGAGAATGATTTGCTGATGGTGCAAATATATATTGATGACATAATATTTGGTGCTACTAATCAATCTTTCTATGAAGAATTCTCAGCATTAATACAAGGGAAGTTTGAAATGAGCATGATGGGAGAATTATCTTTCTTTCTCAGATTACAAATCAGGAAAATAGTAAAAGGTATCTTCATTAGCCAAGATAAATACACAAAAGAACTCATCCAAAATTACCATTTTGAGATTGCCAAACTGATGGGTACTCCTATGTCTACTGGAACTAAACTTGATAAAAATGAAGAAGGCGAGGCTAAGGATAAGACAAAGTATAGAGGAATGATTAGGTCATTAGTATATCTTACAAGTTCAAGACCAGACATTATACTTAGTGTGTGCTTTCAATCAAATATAAAAGAAAGTCACCTTCAAGCAATCAAGAGGGTCTTTCGATATCTTCACGAAATTATAGATTTCAGATTATGGTATTCAAAAATTGACTCTTTTAATATAGTTGGCTATTTTGGTGCAGATTATGTAGGTAATAAAGTCAATCGAAAAAGTACAAGTGATCACTGTCAATTTTTTGGAGGATGTCTAGTCTCTTGGTCTTGCAAGAAACAAAATTGCATAGCGCTTTCATCAACTGAACCGGAATATATAGCAATTACCAGTTGTTGTGCTCAAATCTTATGGATAAAGCATCAACTCCAAGATTGCTCTCTAAACTTTAATCATATTCTTATATTATGTGATAATATTAGTGCAATAAATCTTTCAAAAAATCTTGTGCATCATTCTAAGACTAAGCATATAAAAATCAAGCATAATTTTCTTAGAGTTTTAGAAGAAACCATTGATCTTTTGCATGTTAATATTGAAAATCAAGTAGTAAGATGCATTTTGCCTCCCAACCTATTCGATGATATCGGTATTCTCATCACACTCTTCTTTATTGCTGTTGATTGGGAAATTTTTTTAAAATTGGATGAAAGTAATAAATTGGTCAGATATTTTTACACACACATAAGAAAAGAAGAAATTGATGGAAAGATGGTAATCATCTCGTGGGTAGGTGAGTGTGAGATCTTAATTATAGGGGAAATCTTAGGGAACATTCTGGGTGTAATTCTAATTGGTAGGACTAATGTTTCCTGCCACAAATGGGGCATTGCTGACATTGATTTGGCAGAGGCCGTGGACTTTATATGTCTGCATACTGAGAAAGCCCATGAAGGGAGACCCTGGTGTAAACACTTGGACCTATTACCAAGATGTCTTGGATTTATTTGGGCTACTTCAATTTTTCCAAGGAGTAGGTCAGTAAAAAGATGCAACCTTCTGGATACGTATATGGTCTACAATCTTTTGAAGGGTAATAAGATGAACCTCCCAGTAATGATTATGAAGTTTATGGTGGACAAGGGAAGTCACAAGAATACCACTGATGGCCTACCATATAGGATGCTGTTGACCAAAATTTTTACTTATTTTGGAGTTCCTTTTGACAACTTGAATTGGTACGAGTGTGCAAAGTTTCATTCTTCAATTCCCTACCAATTCAGTTACAAGCTAAAGGACAATGTGTGGGTAGACAAGAAGATAGAAAGAGTAGTAGAACTTTTAGATCCTATCCCACAAAAGTTAGCTCCTATTCCTGTCCAGAGCTCCAATGATATGATCCTTCAACATCTGAGGGAAATTCTTTCCAATCAAGATGAAATGAGTAGCTAAATAGATAACATGCAAAATTAGATTCTTCACTTACAGAATTTTATTAGAAAAATTTATGATTAATAACTCTGTTTTTAGCTTGGTCTATCCTCACACACTTATGATTTTTATTTAATGCCTTTGTTACTCTTTCCTTCTATTTTTTTAATAATGACAAAGGGGGAGAAATAGTTTATAATATATTTACTTTGCCTTGATGATATACTTACTCGGCATCAGTGATATATTTTCAAATATTGCATTGAAAATATATTTGATTGATAATATATCTACTACTGATGATATATTCTGCTGAAACATTATTGGACTTGTAGAGTTTAAATATGTGATAAATAAACGATAGACTCTTTCCTTTAGAAGTCAAGCTCTTTCTAATTATAACTACGAGTAAAGTTTATAGGTATCTTTTGAAACCTTTTATTATTATTTGAATTTTGAAAATATATCTATTATTGTTCGTCATCATAAAAAATGGGGAGATTGTTAGTCAAAGTTTATGTTTAACGATTTCGATGATAACTATATAATATTTCAAAATTCAAATTGGATTTATTTCCTTGTATAAGCAATGATATAATTCTTAAAAGAAAATAAAATTGTAGAATAATTGCTTCCTTTTTGCAAGAACCTTCTTTATAAACTTACCTTTTTGGAAATAATTCCATAACATCCGGAAGAATCTTACTAATTTGAATAATCAGTTTCGGAAGTCTTAAGAGAACTTCTAAATATTGAAGATTTTAACCGAGATAATTTCGAAGATTAAGCAACAACTAGTTAAAGAAAATTGTCAACTTAAGGAAGAGCCACTGCATTTGCAAAACATACATAAGACACAGACACGAGACTTGTGAAATATCTTAGAGCTTCATTATTTCTTGAAAGTTATATCAAACTCTTTGTGCCTTAGAAAGTGATATCACTCTATTAAAAAATATTGTTAAATCCTTCATACATTTTTTATTGAAAGCTTGTAGAGGCTAGCAAAATACTACTACTGGGAAGGATGAAGAATCTTGAAAAATATACACTTGTAAGCTTGAAGAGGCTCGTCAAATTATTACTTGGCTTTTATAGTGAAATACTCAAGTTAGATACTTAGGAACTGGACGTAAGCTTCATTACAAACCAAACTAGTATAAATCTACTGTCATTTGCTCTCTCTTCCTTACTTTTAAATTTTCGCATTATAAATTTGTATTTTCTAGAGGCTCCTTTGGTTTTTATCGCTTCTATCGATTAGCAAGCTCCTATCTTTTTGAGCGCTAGCGGGCTCTTTTTAAGTAAACAGACTCCCATCGTTTTAAGCGTTAGCAAGCTCCTTTCGATTAATTGGTTCCTTTCTATTTGAGCATTAAAAAGCTCCTTTCTTTTTCAATGTTAACCGGATCCTTTCGAAAGTTTATATGATCTTTCTATTTATATTTTTTTTGTTTACCAGGATCTTATCAATTTAAAAGTATCTTGATTTTTTTTATACACACAATTCACCCCCATCTTCCATGTTTTTGCTTTATCAATGCATACTTTTACATTTTATTATTCTCAATTTATATTTATCTGCAAATTAAATAATTTTTATCTTAATTTATGAGAAATGTGTGAAAACAATATAAACATAATATTTATTATATCAATTTTATATTGAAGGACTGTTTTGAAATTTTATTAAATTTAAAGAATATTTTATAATTTTAAAATTTTATCTTAAATAGTATCCTATATTAACCGATACAAGTATTGTACCATACCAAAATCAAATTTGGTAGTTGGTACCAAGTCCAGTATGATATTTATAACATTGATTTAAGCTCTTATTTTCTTTGATGACTAATTTTTTGTTATTTGTTATTTTCGAATTTATATTTAAGTAGGATTGATTTGTCTTTTTAAGATATTTGTTCCCAAGCTAGTTTAGATCTAGATTATTATTTCCTTGAAAGATCACTCCAGGGTTTTGATCTTGCTAGGGTTTTAGGCATATATAAGGTTATGTTGCGGACATAAAAAGGGGAATTGTTTTTGCATTAATGAAATTATCTTAGAGAGGTGTCTTCATATTCTTTTAGATATAATCTTGGAGTGCAATGGTTTATATCCTCTTTTTATGTATTTTTATGTTTGATTTCTTGGATTGACATGTTTTAAATAGAACTATTGGAGGTCATGTCATACTAATATCAAATCTCATCAACCTTATTGATAAAGGTCGTATCAAAATTTAGTATTAAAACTCAGTTCAATAATCCAGTTACTCGTAATATCGTTGTTTATGTTTTTAATATTATGTGTTTCGATCCATATATTCAATTTCCTTGTTTGTATTTAATTTCTTATTTCTTATTGTCGTGATTTTACAAGTTAATTAAAAAAATGTCTATTTTTTATCTTATTTTCCTTATTGTTCAATTCAAATTTGTCGCATTCTTCTTTTTATTGGGTCTAATTAGGTTCCATTGTAATCAATTTTATTTTTTGCGTTCTCTTATTTGTTGACCTTTAGTAATGTTTTCATTGTTTTGCTTTTTCCAATTGGAAATATTTAATGAAAAAGTAAGATTTGAACTAACTTTCTTGTTGCTTTTGTTACTAACATTTTCTTGCAGGTTTGTCATGAGTATAATCCAAAGGGCTAACTAATCTCAAGTGTCCAACATTTTAGGATTTTTTCAATCTAGTGCCCAATGTTTTAGGATTTTTTCAATCTAGTGCCTAAGTTTTAAAATTCAATTGAGTGAGCAGCTTTTTAAAACCTTAACAGTTAAGTTGAAAAACATTTTGTTACTACTATGTTGATGTGGCTAACAAAAGCCTAGTTGTTAATGACTTGTAGCTATTCACATGGAAAAAAATGCCGCTAACTAAAAAAAATACCTAGTTGTTGTCCCATGACAACTCAAGTATGCTTTTAATTTTATGAAATCTTGTTTAGACTTCATTCGTTTGAAATTTCTAATGTATTGGGTTTTCAAAATTATGAATTTCCTAATTTCTGGAAAATTTTGGGTTTCTCTTAAAATTGCTACATTTTTTATTCAATTTGGAGTTGGTGTTAGCTCTTTAAAATCCTAAATGCATATGTTAATGTTCAATTTTGTATGAATTTTATTTTTGGGGATCTTTACATATTAAAACTTGGGAATCTTAAAATTTTTGGGAAAGTATATATTTTTGAGAAATTAATGGTTAATTATTGCAATTAAGAGCATACTTGTAGATATCCATAACCAATTTCACTAAAGTTTGTCAATTTATAATCTAATTAAAAGGGTCCGGATAAAGGCTCTTTTATCTTACTATAAATGGCTTGGGAATAAAATTTTTAATACTTTTCATAAAATTAGGTGAAGGAGATTAAGAATCAAGTCTTATTGTTCTCTTAAGAAGTTATAAGCCAGTGATTTTAAATCCTCAATTATTATGATAAAGATGTCTTCTTGGTATGGAAATTATTCTAATATGAATCTCTTTCAAGAATAACTTTATAAATGAATTAAGTATTTTTATCTACATCATTTAACTAGATGCTCTTTAGTTATCAGAGAAGAATAGACTTCCATTGCATCTTCTACTTTATTAGAGGTTGAATTTTTGATTGTTGAAGCATTGCAAAATTTTTTAGTTTTTCTTTAGCTACTCTTGAATGCGATTAAGAGATATAAAAACCTCTTACTTTGCTAGTTTATTATTATTATATGTCCTTTTGTAGAGGCTTTTAATTTCTTCTTTAGTTGCCCTTAGTTTTTTGCATACATTTGAAAGCGTTAAACACATATATAGGAGTGATGAGAACCTTCAAAACTTCTTCTGCAAACCCCTAAACATTATTGTTAAACTTAAATAGATCATCCTTTATAGTTGTGTAGACATTAGGATAAACCTCAATTAGCATATGATCTAACTTAAAAGGGTTGTTAAATTATGCAAAATTGTTTAGGAAAGTTGGCATTTAGATCGAGTTTACCTGATGGCTATGTTGTTGGATGTATTCTTTTAAGTTTATGAAGTGCACAATTGGGTTAAACTTGTAACCCTATTTTTTGGGAAGTAAATAATTTTATTTGAAAAATATTAACAAATCCTTACAAAGAATAATGAATGTAAGTACTTCAATTCAACCTATTTTTCTAGCTAAGAAGTTAAGTTTAAACTAAAACATAGACCAACCATTAATTTCCAAATAGTCTCAATGAATGCCTATTTTAATTACCTCAGCTTCTTGTCAATTTATTGAAGTTAAAGGAGAGATTATTGTTCCTTTCCTAGCTTCTGAGATGAATCATTGACTTTTCTTATCAATTAAAAAGTTCCTTTCATTTACAAACTATTGTACCTTTATATGTGCTTACATGAGCTTGTGATCGGTTTCAATTTTTTAGCAAAATTCTAGGCTTAAGATTAACTTTCTGGTATTGAAATTTTATTACATACATAAAAATTTTGTACATCCCTTTTGACTTTGAAATGAGTATGGATTATTGAAGTATCTTTCTTTTGTAGGTTTGTAGCAATCTTTCTTAACATTTATACCCATACTCTTAATTAAGAAAATTAAAGTGTCTTAAAGTGTATTTCTTTAGAGCTTTTGGTTTGCCTTGTTTCATTTTCCTTGTAGTTAGAATTTGAGAAGGTTCTTCTTTTGCTTTTTGAAAGCATATCAGTCAATATTTTAGTTTTTTAACCAAGTTGTGTACAACTATGTCATACATGTGTCATCTCTCTTAATAGAGACATTGAAAAAAAGTAGATCATTCTCAAAAAATAGGGAAGGAAGACTTGGTTTTTATACATAGTTACTTTATGTTTGAATCAAAAGACACATGATCCATGCATATGAAATCTTTAAATTAATAGCCATAAAGGGTCCCTAATGGCTATATTGGTGGATGTGTTCTTTTAAGTTTTTAGAGCACATAACTAGGTTAAACTTGTAACCCTTTTTTTAAAAAGTAAATAATTGTATTTTAAAAGATATTAACAAATCTTTACAAAATAGTTGATGTAAGCACTTCACGTCAACCTAATTTTCTTACTACAAAGTTGCTAGTTGGAAGTAGCATATAGACCAACTTTAGATTTCCTAAGAGTCCTAAAGAATATTATTGGTTGAGTTATAGTTTCCTTCACATGTATCCTCCTCCTTTATCAATATTGTTGGTTAAGTTACAATTTCCTTCACGAACTTTAGTTTCTTGTTAACAAAATATTTTGAAACTTTCTTATTTATTGTTCACACAATTAATTGAAAAAAATGTGACTTGTGAAGCCTTATAGATACAACACTTATTTATATAAATCATTTATCATTTTTGAAGTGGGATTCATAAAGTTTCCATCAAATGTTATATTTTCTCTTTAAATGTATGATCTTAAATTTACATGAACTAATTTTGTTCTAATTTGTTGTTGGTTATTTGTATAGTTGTCATATGTGGAGTTTGAAAACAATGTGATATTCTAGTTATAAAGGAGAAGTACCTAAATGTGTATCAATATATGATGAAGCTAATTTGAGGAGACAAATTATGGCTTAGAGCTAAACATGAACCACCAATACCACTTCTATTTCGAAAAATGTCTAGTAGGCCAAAGAAGAATAGGAAAAAGGAGGATTTGGAGACTACAACTAAGGATAACAAAATGTCAATAAGAGGTATGAAAATGACTTATCAACAATGCTTTTAGTAAAGACATAACAAAAAAACATGTCCTATAAAAGTTGCGTCACAACAAGTTTCAACCTATACACATGTAAGTTAACACATTCTTTATTCTTTTTATATATGTCTTAATCCTTAAACATTATTTGTTTTCATTTTTGTCAATACAGTCTATAAATGATGTCCAAAAAACTATTATAATATTAATCCTTTTAAGTCGACCGCCTATTTCAAAACAAAATAAAAGAAAGAGACAAATCCATAGATATAGGACATCGTGGGGTAAAGAACCTTAGCTAGGAGTAACAAGAAGAGTTATAACTCATCAAAGGTTACAGCTATTGAGTTATATGTCTTAAATCAATTTTGACAATTGGGTTGTTCTTTGATTATACGTTGCCCATTTGTTTAAGATGAAACAAATGCAATGATGAAGAAGATAAGATCAAAAGCTTCACGAAGTTCTATGTAGAGATACATTTTACTAATACGTCTTATCATATAAGATTTATACAAAGTTATGATTTTGTAAAAAGAAATAAATTTTTGTTATACAATACCTATGTGCCTTATCCTATTTGATGTGAACAACAAAATATTATATGAATGTACATAGATGTTTTAGAAAATACGATATGGGAACAAAGAAATACTTTTGTAAAACAAAATACTTATATGAATACATATGGATGTTTTAATTTGTATTTCATTTTCTTTTAATAAGTTAGTTAAGTGTTAATGAGACTAATTTAGGAACTTGATGATTGGGATCATGAGAATGGCTTCATAAACTAATGAAGGAAATATGATCAATGATAATGAGATTAATTCAGGAATTCGATGATTGTAATCATCTATGCATATTGAAGCTATCACTTTAAGACTTATTTGTTTGAGTCCCTTTTCATTACATAAAAAATGGTTTAAAATCAAGGAAGCTATAATTCTGCACTCAATTGGTTATTAAATATAGAATAACAAAGGACTATTGAATATCTTGTTCATTAGCATATTCAAGTCGCTTGGATGCATTGAATAATATTAGCTACAATCTTATGCATGATTTATAAAATATTAATAATACAATATTCAATATTTTACATCTACTCATAGCAATTTTTTATTAGAAACATTCATAATACAATACTTAAAATTTTAATTTTCGTCTTCAGCATTTATTTTTCTTCTTCTAGCTTGTTTATCTTCTTCAATGATTCAAGTATAATACTCAAAGCTCTTTCACAGTTTGGAGGATCAACCTACTCAAAAAATGACAACTTCAATGCTAAAATTAATCAAATAGTATAAAGTTAACAACAATGTCGAGATTAAAAAGTAATAATAATGTTAATATTAAAAAGTTAGATAACTAACGAAACCATAAAATAAGGAAATAATTTACCCCATATTGAGCACAATAAATAAAGTGTCTTTTAATATTTCTCTCCATCCATGAAGTCCATGTGATAGCCACAGCCCACAAAAACAAAAAGTTCTTTGTCCGCTTTAGACGTCAAATTTGTATATGTTCTTTAGCTCGTAATACTCAATCTTAACCTACTGCACAAAATCAAATGGAAAGGACAAACATAGTCAACATCTTATAGTTTTTTAATAACGCTTCATAATGCAATATGTCTAACTTATAGTTTTCATCATCTCTAAAGTTCAATTGAAAATATCATACCATTTTCATTTGAGGAATAAACATATAAATTACAATCAAATTTTACAACCAATCAATTCAAAATTTCAAGACTATTGAACTAATGTATTAATATTCTTGAAGTTATTTCACAAGATCATAAAAAATTGCCATGGAAGATGTTACATTGTACAATAATGTAAGGAACATAACATTTCTAAGAAACTTTGGTTCCGTCTTTGATGTCTCTATTATGGATCTACTTAGAGATAGCCTTACAATTATCCAACTAGCTAGCTAGTTACATAATCGTTACCAGGAATGCACTTCAAATTAAAGTTCAAAAACTTGAATGTGCTCTACAATAAGTGTAACAGGATTTTGGCATACCTACCTTGTGAAACAATGAAGACAAGAGGAGAGAACGTGCTATCCAATCGAATATAAACGAGGACAAACCAAAGATCGTGCTTTCCAAACATGCGACCAACAAAGACAAACTAGGGTGTAGAGACAATGTAACTAGGGTTTTTCATATTTTCTAAAGTGAATTTGGTAAATTTGGATAAAGTTAATTTGGGTGATTATCCCAAATCCAAAACAAAAGTTTGTTCAAAGACAAAAAAGTAAGCGGGGGAGAGAAGACTAAGGAGTAGACATAGATTTAATGGAAAATAGTACGAGGACAAATCAATGTGATAAGTTGAGGGATAGGTTAGATAAATGTGAAGTTGTCATATATAGATTACAATGTAACCCATCTATATCCGCTATAATGGATGACTTTGAAGTCTATTATGAGAATGATGATAGTGCCTATGATATGTTCTGAGTGAAGAGGGTGTCAATGATAAGGTGTCCAAAAGGGAAGAGGAGGTGGAGGATGAGATGCCTAATTTGTGGGATGCTAGCAATGAGAAGTGCGTTAAGAGGTCTAAATAGGAGAGGATGTTGGTCAGTAAGAGGTGTTAAGGATATAAGTAGGAGAGGCTGAAGTGAATGAGTAATGAGAGAACCTGTTTTTATGCTAGATGTGCCTTCAAAGATCAGTGCCTCTTTCTATACTAGATGGAGGGTATATGCTTATGTGACTCGTGAGAAGTTAATGGAGAAGTTAAGGTTACTGACTACGAAATAGCCTGAATTATACATCTCCAAAATAAGTGTCAGACACCTGTTTTAGTTATTTAGGAGTTTGTTATTTTAAGATATATTTCTTTTTAGGAAGAGTAATTTATGTTTGTAAATATTTTATTTTTCCAATTAAAAATTAGTAATGATTATTTTGGTGGTGGAATAGAACCTGAAAGCAACAGATCAACGGCTGAAAGCCAAGACCTGACCGCAAATTGTCAAAACTTTAGATTCTCCAAATTCTGTGGTGGTCCATCAATCGCCATTTCTCTTCACTCTCTCTCTCTCTTTCTGTGCCACCATGGCTAAGGGACCGGAACTCTTCTCCGATATCGGCAAGAAACCCAAAGGTATCGCCGATCTCAATTACTTTCTACCATGCTTATGTATCTACCTTTTCTTATGTGCCCCGATCGATTTGACTCTCAACGTTCCAATCTTTTTTTATTTTTAGATCTCTTGACTAGAGACTATAGCTCCGATCAGAAATTCAGTGTCTCCACTTTCAGCGCTGCTGGTTTGGTATGTGTAACGCTATATGTCACCGCGTCACGCTCATTTCAATTAGTTCAAATTCAAGTATTTTTGCCTATCAGGAGATGATTTACGTTCAAAAATGATTAGTCTGTGTGTGGATAATATGATGAATTTGCTCGATTGGGTCAATGTTCGAGTTTCGTGATTGTAATGCTGCTCACCATATTGCTGAATATATACTACTGTTGGGTTTTGTTTCTCACAAAGGAAATATACTTATTTTTCTTACATCGCCAAGCGTGATAGGCGTTGGAATATGTACATAGGTGGCGTTTCTCCTAATCCTTTGTTTTTGACGGCTCTATCGGAACTGTAGATATTTTATTTCGAGACGCACTAATAGGCTAAAAAGTGTGTGCACAAATGTGTATTCACTTGTAGCATGAAGATAATGTGTATTCACTTGTAGCACGAATGAACTCATTGCTTCTTTGAGGTAGCATCGAAGTCACAATCATGTTAGGATCTTATAGGAACTATGATGATTCGCTAATGGTCTTTGGAATTCTGATGTTGTTTGCCATTGAACCTTCTGATGAGTTTTTGATCTGTAAGAACAAGTAGCTTTCAGATATGGTCAACCCACTTGGCTATTAATGTTTAGGTTTATATTCTCTGTTTTAATTTGTCAAAATGGGTTCTCATTTTAACTCTTTTCTGTATGATTTTTCAGGCCCTTACATCAACAGCTGTGAAACAAGGAGGGCTCTCCACTGGGGACGTGGCAGCGCTTTACGTTTACAAGAAAAACTTATTCAATGTCAAAGTTGACACAGAATCTAACGTAGGCTGCTTCTTTTCTTTGTCTGAATGATAACTAGTGATAAGTTGTTGAGACTTTACAATCATACATGTTTGCTGCAGATCTCAACAACCCTCACTTTTACGGAGATTCTTCCATCCACAAATGCTATCGCCTCAATCAAAATACCTGATTATAACTCAGGGAAGGTAGGTAATTTCGCACTTATAGAAGTTGGGCTAAAATTAAAATCACAGATGTTAATTTTGATAATTGAGGAATAACTATTCCTTTGCTGATGCCAATCATGCTAAAGTAAAGGCAGGACCTTTTGGCTTCACCTTCTTTAGCCACAAATTTGAAACTAAGCTGCAAAAGCGATCAATGTATTGATGGGAATCTTGGTTTTGAGTTTTGAGTTTTGAGAATCCTTTTTACCATTGGTATCGCAGTTCGAGGTTCAGTATTTCCATGACCATGCAACACTAACCGCAGCTGCTGCACTGTCTCAATCACCTGCAATTGATTTGACTGCCACTCTAGGTACTCCTACAATAGCTTTTGGTGCTGAGGCTGGCTATGATACCTCTTCTGGTAATCTCTCAAAATACACCGCTGGAATTAGTGTGACAAAGCCAGATGCTTATGCTTCAGTTATTCTGTAAGTCATTAACCCCATTAATAAATCATCTCTGTTAGTTGAACTAATCGCAAGAGAATGTAGGCTTTGTTTATTGGTTTCAACATTGTTTCCCTTTTCCTTAGGGGTGACAAAGGAGACACCATAAAGGCATCATATGTTCATTATTTGGATCAGTTGAAAAGAAGTGCTGCTGTGGCAGAGATCACTAGAAGGTTTTCAACAAATGAGAATACATTTACCGTGGGGGGTTCCTACGCGGTCGATAATTTGACATTGGTGAAAGCAAAACTCAGTAACCATGGAAAACTTGGGGCATTGATACAGCATGAGCTCATACCAAAGTCACTAGTGACAATCTCTGGTGAGGTGGACACCAAAGCTTTGGACAAAAACCCCAGGTTTGGTTTAGCGATGGCTCTCAAGCCTTGATTGGTATCTGCCGATTCTTTGAAGCACTGTTCGAGATGATTACGGATATTATTGTTGTAATTTTTTTTCCCAGCTCTGGGTTGCTCCTCAGAGGCCAATAAGTAGTTCCACACAAATGCATGCTCCTTAGATTTGCAATGACTAGATGAACATGTATTTGGTACCAAGGCATTGTCATTCTACTCTCCTTTTTGTGTGGAGAATTTTCAATTTAGATTGGCATGGCATCCGCTGGTTCTGCGTTTCTTGTGCCTTCCATTGAATCGCTGAAGCTCTTAGTAACCCTGATAGACTAAAGCTTTAGGACCATGACTCCTAGCTTTTATTTTGTGTACTTTACCCGACAACTAATGCCCAAAAACAGAGATAATAAAGTTTCCGTGGTCTTACGT
Organism: Erythroxylum baracoense; assembly: GCA_025629805.1. Lineage (NCBI taxonomy): Eukaryota > Viridiplantae > Streptophyta > Magnoliopsida > Malpighiales > Erythroxylaceae > Erythroxylum > Erythroxylum baracoense. The sequence continues at coordinate 29,938,009 of JAOTAY010000189.1, forward strand.
TTGCCTTTGCAATAAATAGATTGTCACTGCGATTCAAGGAATAATGGTCTGATGTTCTAATAACCCTGATAATTTCTTCTGCAATAAAATCAAGCGCAACTCTGACAGACAGTTGAGAACTGATCTTTAACCAACTCTGGGTCAGTTCCATTCCAGTATTGGTATCATTAGCAAGGAATGTCGACCAATTATGGAGCAATCATAGCCTCCTCACAACAAGAGGTCTCTAAACCGGCGTTAATTCCAAAAATAGATCGATTTCATATACTTGTTGACAAGTGAGGATAGGGCTGAAAATGAACGAAATAGCAATCAAAGACGAGAATTGTCGAAGCTTTGATGCTTTCTCTGAGCACCAACCAAAACATATACACAGAAGATTATCAAAATGGGTGGCAGAAGCCACATCCTAGATGAAATTCACACCTTTATCTACAGCGATTCATTAATAACCCGGAAGGACCAGCTGAGGGCCTTACAAACACATTGCAGACAAGAAAACTACATCCGGTTTGGAGGGGCACTCGGTACAAGTAGTTCAAAAACAACATTGATGATGAGAGAAAACCGGGGATGATAGTCATTGCTAGAGCTTCTAATCATGTATAATACTTACATCAAATCAATCAATATCAAAAAAAATGCCTACAAGATCTGCATTAAGCGAATGACTTGATTCCAGGCAGCATGCATGAAAAGAGTATCTACGTAAGCAAGATAACCTTCTTGTGCAACCACAATACTTTTATAGAACAAGAAATACTTATAGCCCACATACCGAACAATACGTATCACTCAAATGGACTGAAGCTTATATCCAACAATTTTAAACAGAGATAAAAGGGCAAAGTAAACCATTTAGCTGCATAGATTAAAGAGTACTGCATATAGAAACAAAAACTCAATGAGTATTGTCATAACAATTTTTCAAAAACTAACCTTCACCCAAAAAAGATTCACCATTGAGTATGGAGATCGAACAAATCATGATAAATTGATCTATCACAATCTAACAACAAAAAACACGACAATGCAAACAAATAGCAAAACAATTGTTAGGGGAGACTTCAAAAATCATGAGATTTAACAGTAACAAAATTCAATTCAAATGAGAAGCTTCGTAAATAATCCACACATCCAAAACTTAATACTGTTAATATTAATTTCACAGAAAAAGGATCATCCTCAGAAAAACAAAAAACATCCTATCAATAAATGCCCTTAAACAAGATGAGAACTTGTTTCACCAAAGCTCTTTCACTTAGTCAACATTCTGCATGATATCCTCAGCAGTGAATTTAGTGCCCTTGTCCTTATCAGCGGCGGCTCGTCCCCTGGCCTTACGCTCGAGAAGAGATTTCCTGTCCTTGTCAAGGCGGAGCTTGGTGATCACTACCTTGGACGGGTTGACACCCACGTTGACAGTAGAGCCATTAACCTTTTCCCTCGTAATACGCTCGATGTGGATGACCCACTTGCGGCGGTACACTTGCACAACCTTGCCCTCGCGGCCCTTGTAGGTCCCGCGAACCACCAGAACCTCGTCGTCCTTGCGAACGGGCATGGATCGGACGTTGTGCTTCTGGCGGAGGTCGGCGGAGACCGGAGCGCTCATGAGTATACGGCGGACAGAAGAAGGGGCCGTGAAGTGGGCCTTCCTGTTCTTGCGGCGGGAAGATGAAACCCTAGGATTGTACTTCATGGTGGTTCTGTGTGCGTGTGAGTTGCTAGGGTCACCTACAGAGAAATGGAGCCTTTCAGCTTATAAATAGCAAGGTAAAGGATTAGGGTTTTTGTATTAGTTTAATTGGGCCAAGTTGGATAATTGTATCGCAGGCCTTAAAAAGCCCATTGTTTCTCACTTTCATGGATTGCACATTTCGAGGAAGCCCTTTAAAAAAGTTATATTCTAATAATTTTAAGCTTTTAATATTTTTAATTTATGAAATAATAAAATTCATAAATAGAACAAACCATGTCACTTAAATTAATGAAGAATTTAACGTCAAAATTTTTTTAAAAAATTAAAAATTAGTATATTTTAATGCTACTTTTTAAAAAAATACAAGCTAGTACTACAAAATAAAGTTTTAATTTTTTTAATTAACCCAATAATCTATTATATAAAGCACTTAAAAAATTGCATAAATAAATACACCACTAATAATCTATTGGATTAAACACTTAAAATTGAATATATCAATAACCTCATTTTAGTGAATTTTTTAATAAGATCATTCGCAATTTATTATTTTTCGTATGTATTTAATAAATATTTAAATACGTATAATAAATCACAAACTATATAATTTAAATAAATTATTTAATAAACTAACATTTACCTCACAATTAAATAACATATTAAAATGAAATAGAAAAGAACCTTAAAACCAAGATGGTATGATTTTTAAAATAATATTTATAACCAATATTTTAATTTTTTTAATAAAGAAGCTTGAGTTTGAAGTTTGAACCTCTTAGGCTCATTTGTAATTGTGTCTTAAGATATTATGATCCCGGAAATTAGGTGAAGTAATACACACCGTGTTTCCCACAATTTGACCTTAACCCGATTCCCATGGCTAAAATTAAGATGGTCGGTCCAAGGGTAAGTAAAGAACACATGATCCAACACTCTAACCTAACTATCCGAGGTCAGTAGTTTAAGATGTCGTAGAATCTACGTGATTTTGCTTGACATGCAAATTAGAAAGGCAAGTGTATATCACATTTCCATAACAATCCCACCAAGAGAATTTGAGTAAGAATCCAGAATATATATGATTCAAGCAAAAAGGTTTGTTGAGAGGAGTAAATGGCAGCATTTATAAGCCATCCCATAAATTTCTCTTTCGTCCCTCTCCAACTCTCTCTAGGAGCTCTCTAATGGCAGCAACAATGGCATTCAATTTCAGAGAGCTTTGAAAACTGTGATTTCTCTCAACAACCATGCATAGAGAACAGAAGTTTTAAACGTAAAAAAAAAGCAGAAGAAAACCCAAGAATGAGTAGCAGATGGAATGATCATCTAGGGGTTGTAGACACCATCTATGAGGAAGAATATGAATATTCTTCTTCTTCTCCATCTCCTTCCTCTCCTCCTACACCTCTCCACGCCAGAGTTCAGTCATGGTAGAGGTTACAGACCATGAGCTCTCTCTTTCTCTGCTTTCTTTCGGAATTTAATGAGTGCTTGTTAACTGTTACAGGTCCCTGGCTACTGGGAAGAAAACAGACGTCAGGATATACGTTCAAGGAACATGTTTTCATCTGCATAAGGTCAGTTCACTATTCCAGAGTAATATTATGTAATTGTCTTTTTGTCTTGTTGTTTGATAGGCCGTCATAGACCTTAGAATATCGTCCTTGCCTCAACATCACTGGGATGATTGGAGTATTGCCTATTGGTGATAGAACAGACATTGTTTGATCAAACTGTTTGGAAAATTCATGTCTTTTCTTTCTCCTACTTTTCCACCATAGCCATAGCCATGTGTGATTGCTAAGTAGAAGAGGTTGAGATCTTAAATTGCAATGACAAGTAGACATGAATCGTATGATCTGATCATAATTCTTCCATATCATTTATCACAAGAGTCTCGTTTTTGTAAGGTCTTTCTAATGATTGCTGTTCTCTTGTTAGAGACATGTCAGTAAACTACTTAGAAGGGTCTATTCTATATGATTTCCATTCTTTTTTCTTAAGTAATCAAACAGTCAAACGACTTGAATGGCTTAAGGGTTACGTTTTAGCAACATTGTCGGCATAAAAAACTAGTCAGTGTTCGAAGTAAACGAAGGGCCACTTACAAGCTAAACCCTAAATTGCCAGTATGTACGGCGGGGTTGCTATGCTCATAAAGGTGATTACATGTAGTAGATGCGGCCTTTTTTTTTTTTTATTCAATAAAAATTTATTCGTTTAAAAGTTTGGATTTAACACTTAATTATTAATCATAATAAAAGTGTAACTACATTAATATTAACAATTAAATATATTTTTATTCATAGTAACTAACGTTAAAAAATCATAACAAAAAACAGAGTAAAACTAAATTTGCCCTTAAGTATATATTTAATTATTGATGATTGAGGAGATTTTGATTTATCATATATTAATACATTGTTTTTAATTATGAAATTAATTAAATTTTTTAGTGCAGATAATAATTTATATATTATATAATTTAAATAAATTGCTTAATAAATATACAATTTATTCAAACAATATATCCAATCTAAATAATTATTGAAACTTTTAAGCAAAATGCAAACTCAACTTTCTACAACATCAATAATACCCAGTATAAATTTCGCTGACATATAAAATTTGAAAAAGTCTAATAATATACAGTCTTGTTCATAAATAATAAAGATGCTATTTCAAAATGAACCGAAGAATAAAAAATACTTTAAGAATAAAAAATACTTGAAGAGTTGCTTGCAAAATGATTTTTTCATCAAGTTATATATATCATCTTATGTAAATAGAAAAGCATTTGAGTGAGTGAGACCTATTTGACTAAGGTCAGCTAAGTTCGAAGTTTAAAATAAAATGTCATGTGGTGTATAGTTATGCTTGACCCAATTGGGTATAATTGAATAAAAGAAAATTAAAGATTGGAAGATTCAGTAATTAGTAAAAAGTTCTGGCCCAGTTATAATATTTTTCACTTTGTTTTCTTTACGGATAAAGGAGCCACTGATCTCGAGGAGCCGCTATTTAAAGCGTCAGCTAACGGAGCTCTCCCAGATAACGCTGCCGTTAAATATAACGGCCGACACCTTCTTCCTCATCGCTGACTACTGCTACGGTAACCACGTCGTCATAACGCCGTTTAACGTGGCGGCGTTGCGGACGGCGGCGGATTTGCTCGAGATGACGCAGAGTAAAGGTAAGCGGGACGAAAACTTGAAACAATTAACCGAGACGTACTTCCGTCGGGTTATCACCGTCAATCGAGAGCTCGCTTTGATCACATTCCGTTACTGTTTACGTCTGCTTCCTGAGTCTGAAGCGACGGCGTTTCTCGTTAGCAGATGCCTAGAAGCGTTAGATTTGTCGGATGAGAGTGAGGATCTCGATGCTTGTCTTGTCCAGGTTATAGCTTTGCCCGCCGAGGAATTTCAAATCGTCGCCGAGTCTATGCAGTGCAGGTTCATTAGCCACGATATGCTTTATAAGATTATTGACCTTTACATCAAGGTAAGGATACTATAATGGGCTGTTTGGTTCAAAGAATGGAATAGATAAGGAATAGAATAGTTATTCTTAAGAATAGAAAAGATGAGGAA
>JAOTAY010000189.1:29943403-29954607 GCA_025629805.1 Erythroxylum baracoense
TTGTGTTTTAAGTATTCCCACTTGCATGGAATAGGTAAAGAGGAGGGGGGGTTGTCTTTAGCTATTCCTTAATTTAAAGAATAGCTAATCTTTAGGAATGCTATTCCTTGGGTCATAAAATAAACCAAACAAGGGAATGAGTAATAAGTGGGAATAGAAGGGGAATAGAATTTCTATTACCCTCAACCAAACACCCCATAAGCTCTTTTCCTCCCAACGCCAAAGGCCTGTGAACATAAACTTTAATAACCTGTAGGTTTAGCAATGGGCTTATCCTGACCCAAAAATTTGTGTTTGGGCCCAAACTTGATTCAAAGTCCGATTAAATTAAAAACGAGTCAAATCTTAATTAAATATATTTTTTTAGATTTTTAAAATAAAATAACGTTATTTATTTTAAAAATTATTATTTTATTTAAATATTTTAGAATTTTTAACTCAGATTAATTCTTTTGAGTTAAGGTAAATTAGATTAGGTCAGGTAATCTTTGTCAAACTTGATTAATATTAATATTATTCATAAAATTAAAATTTACATTTTTAAGATCGTCTTTTTATAATTAAGTATAATTTTAATTTTAATTTATTTAAATTTAATTTATTAATTGTAAATTAATTAAATGTGATCTTTAATTTTATTTATTATGTTATTTGTAATTAGAGAATATAATTTGGCAAATTAAATAGTGAGAGTTTATTTATAAACATTATTAGTATTTACTATTTAGTGTTATCGAGATGTGAATTTATTAGGTAAGTTGTTTTCGCTTTCACATGCAGGAACATAGTGGCGAGATAACCGAAGATCAAAGAGTAGAGATATGCAACTTGATAAATTGCGACAAGCTCTCGCAACCTCTTCTCATGCACGCAGTGCAAAATCCAAGATTGCCACTAAGATTTGTAGTCCGAGCCATGTTGATAGAGCAATTAAACACCCGCCGGGCAATCATCAAAACGGCGACGAACACTAACCATGATAAGGACGGGAACCATCATCCTCATGACAACGTCGTACTCGGAGGAGGCTCCTCCGTGACCCTAGGCTCACTCCTCCAAAGGGACGCTGCCACAATAGAAGCAACCCAACTCAAAGCGGAAATGGAGGCCACTAACTCGCGTATAAATAGCTTGGAGAAAGAGCTTGCTGGCATGAAAAAACAATTGCAGAAGTCTGAGAAGCAGAGATGCTTAATGGAGAAGCTGTTGCTCGAGTCTGAGAAGGAGATAAAGGTTTTAGAACATGGTACATCAGAGAAGGGTATGTATGAGCTCGAGGAGAGGGAGGAGAGGAGTGTAATGGGGTCGTCGAGGTCAGCTAGTTTTCACTACGGTCCGAGAGAGGTCAAGGTAGAGAGGGGTCAAACCGGGTCGACTTCTTTTGCCACTACTTTCCGATTCGGTTTTAAAGGAGAAAGCATCACAGAAAAGTCAGTCAGTTCAAGGCCTTCGTGCGTTAACAGTGCAACAAGCAATGGGAAAGGTTGGATTAGCAGATTGAAGAACACATTTGGGATATCAAAATCTTCTTCCAAATGTCGAGCTGATCGTATATCTTCAGGCAAAGATATGAATGGGACGAGAAGTGTGGATGAATTGTTTGCCAGTTCGCCTTGTGATCAGACGGGGATTCACTATTTAGGATAGCCACTTCTTTGTTGTTTCTTCGTTCTAATTTGGTTCGTAGGTTTCCATAACTCATTCTTCTTTATCACTTTGATAAGTCAGCGACTTTAGTTGAACAGGAATGAAGATTAAGATCTATAGTTTCAACTTCTCAATATTATTATATAGATTTTTACTTAAAAATTCTAAATTACAACAGCAGTTAAACTCTAAGAAGCTTGGGATGAAATCTTATTTACAGTCTAGACAGAACAAGGATTAAATAGAATTTAAGACCTGTTCATGCTTCTTGAGGTCTTCTAATGGCTGAAAAGCACAAGGTCAATGCAGTGGCCAGGCAAACCAAACAAGAGTTCACAGTATCAAAAACCATCGTGAATCGCTTCTCCTGAAGGCCCCAGAGCGTACTAATAAACCTAAATAATCCACCTGCTGCTCTAGCCACTACCGTTGCCATCCTAGAAGAATACAGGGCTTCAATGGCTTTCCCTTTCTGTTCCTGTCAATGGTGGTTCAAGGGCCGCCTGGAGGTTGACGATATAGTGAACGTAACATTCAAAATTCACCAACTCAAAAAGAAATATCCATCACCCACGAGGTTGCATCCTTTTGTTGTTCCTTTCATAAAAGTCTACCAAGAGTCAAAAAGAGACATCATATCCGAGGAGCTTTCAGATTTGACAAAGAGAGAGTTCTAGTTTGATTTTTTAAAGACAACACGTTTATGTTCTGTCAAGGTAAAGGAGCCTCCGTGGCAGAGACAAAATTCCCCGAGCGCCAACTTTCGCGTTTGTTACGAATCGAACAGTGCAATATTTGGTAGAGGGGTAACGGACTGTAATTTCTCACTCTTCAGATTTTTAAGGTATTATATATTTTTATAAGTTATTTTTTTAAGAATTGAAGTAAAATGGTTGAAATTAAGCAAATATTTTAAAAATTGAATCAAAAGTTAAAATATAAGTCAAAAAGTTTAAAGTTTAAGAGGTTCGACTTATATTAAACCATCATAAATATAATTAAAAATTTTGAAATATTATTGAAAAAAACTGTCTTTACTTATCAAAATATTTGAAGTTTAATTGAAAGAATAGACTATTAAATAAAAATTAATTAATTTATATTGATTTATAAAATTTATTAATTTACAAATGAACTGATTAACTAATAAACTTATTAATTTTTAACAATACAAGTTATTAAAATAAATCAAACAAAAAAATTAATAATCGAACATAAAAGTCAATTAGTTCAAGATTTTTATAATTAAATCAATCTAGTATTTTAATAATTGAGTTTAATCGTTCACATTTTTAAATATTTTTAAAAATATTTTTCATACTTATTTGCACATAATTTCTTTCCTACTTATTATGTTAAAAATTTTAAAGAAATTAATCCATGACATTTTTATGCAGATTATCGAATTAAGCACGATGATCTTTTTAAAAATCAAATCGTAAAAAATATTTTCAAATTAAGTTATAGGTAAAGTACATATTGCTCACATTTAAGGTATATGTGGAATGAAATTTAGATATACATAATAGTTTAAATTACTTAGGACAAAATTTAATTATAAGTTCAATTGAGGTGATTGATTAAAAACCTAAACTCAATAGACCACAAAGCACTGGCAATTCATATTAGTGTTTTGAATTTTGTTCTGCAACAGCCAATACCATCATAATGATAAAAAAATAATATAAATTAGTTATACCATAATGAATTATTGTACAATGGAATACTACAAATATTATATCAAATTTATAAATGAAATAAATTGAAAAATATAATTATTTAAACATAAAATATAAAAAATTTATAATATAAAATTATTTGAATTAAGATTTAAAATTTTTTAAATTGCAATAAAAATAAAGTTTAGTCATTTAAAAAATTGCAACGCTAAACAAATTCACGGTGGCAGGGTTTTAATCAATTTTTTAAAAGTAAGATCGAAGTTAAATCAATAAGATAAAAAATTTTAAAATTTAAAAGATTTACTTAATATTAGACCGTCATAAAATTGACTAAATATTAAATAAAATTAAATAATTTGAAATATAATTTAAAGAAATTGACTTTAAAATTTTAATTTTAATTAAAAAAGATTGTTAAATGAAGATTAATTAATTTATTTTAGTTTATAAGAACTTATTAATTTACAAAATTTGAGTAATTAATTAATAAATTGATCGATTTTTAATAACAAAATTATTAAAATAAATTAAATAAAAATTTAAAATTTAAACTGTTTAAAAGTTTTACCATAAAACCAATTTTGAATTTTTAATCATACGCTTTAATAGGTAACATAAAACAACTAAAACCGGATAGAAGTACACTTCCATTGGGCTAATCCGACCCAATTCTGGGTCGGTGTTTTAAGCCTTTTGGGCTCGCTTTATTAATCTATAAGCTAAGGGTGGCTATTGGCCGAAACGGAGTGCCGTATTGTTGTCATTCGCCGATTAGAGACGACAATCGGCGAGAATCAAAATCTTCGATCTTCCGAAGCTAACGTCGTCGTCGGATACGAAGAGCGCTGCTAGGTTTATCCTTTACCAACTTCACCGCAAAAAACCCTAAGTGTTAGTTCTTCATAAAACCCTAATTGAATCGAGAGTCGAAAGATGGGGAAGAAGCAGCACAGCAAGGATCGAATGTTCATTACCAAAACGGAGTGGGCCACCGAGTGGGGCGGCGCCAAATCCAAAGAGCTTCGCACTCCGTTCAAACGCCTCCCGTTCTATTGCTGCGCGTACATTCTAATCACTCTCCACTGCATATGTTATGTGTACATGTTGTATAGAATACTAATTGTGTTTATTGAATGCAGCCTCACTTTTACTCCTTTTGAAGATGCAGTGTGCACGGAAGATGGTAGCGTATTTGATATAATGTTAGTTTCTCTCTTTCTCTCCGTGATTTTGGGCCTTATTCATTTGTAATTGATCTCATGGCGTAGTTTGATTTTTGGGTTTGGAAATTTGTGTGCAGGAACATAACCCCTTACATAAGAAAGTATGGGAAACATCCAGTTACTGGTTCTCCTTTAAAGATGGTGGATCTTATCCCACTCACTTTCCACAAGAATCATGAAGGTTTGTGCTGTCTTCCATTTTTTTAAAAAATTATTGGGTTTATTCAAATTTTTGTTGCCAACGTTTTCACTCTTTCATTTTTGGATGTGGGTGGGAAATTTTCTTGATTCTCTTAAGCAGTTTGATGTACTCAGTTTTTTAATGTTGGAATCTTGTAAAATAGATTCACTTCTTAACCTTTGAACATATTTGTTTATTTATTTCTAATTTGCAATGCAGGTGAGTATCACTGCCCGGTGCTAAATAAGGTTTTTACTGAATTTACGCATATTGTTGCTGTGAAGACGACAGGGAATGTGTTCTGTTATGAGGTCAGTTTATGTTTTATGTTGATACGAGCAATATTAACTTAAATATCTTGGTCCTCTTTGTTTATCCTGTTGCTCCGTATCTTTAGGCTATTAAAGAATTAAACATCAAGACCAAGAACTGGGAGGAACTTCTGACGGACGAACCATTTTCTAAGGAAGACCTGATAACTATTCAGGTAACTGAGAGCTATGTGACTCTGTTTACGTGTTTCACTTATACTTGTTGATGTGCATTACCATGTGTTAAGCTTGTTTATCTCTGTGGGTATGGTTGCAGAATCCTAGCGCACTTGACAGTAAAGTTACTGTGGATTTTGATCATGTAAAAAAAGGTTTGAAAGTTGATGATGAAGGTAAGCTTTATCCTCGTTTGACATTGTTCGTTGAATTTTCCTGTTTTTATTTTCTAATATGATTTTGATTTATCATTGTTTCTTTCAGATCTAAAAAGTTCAGATCCAACCTATAACCTAAATATATATGGAGATATCAAGCAGATGCTAGAGGAGCTTGGAACTGAGAAAGGAAAGCAAACTGCACTTCATGGAGGAGGTGGTGACAAGGCACAGACTGAAAGGGCTGCTGCGCTAAAAGCAATTTTGGCTGCAAGGTCACGTATTAAGGAGGACGCAAAATCAGATTCAAATGGGGAAACAAAAAGCTCTAAAGCATTTAGTGTTGTAGATGCTGCATCTGCTTCAGTACATGGAAGAAGTGCTGCAACAGCAAAAAGTGCATCAAGCGATAAGACAGCTGCTCGGATAGCCATGCACATGGCTGGTGAGAGGACTCCTGTAAATGCAAAAATGGTTAGTTTTCATGATTTTGAATTTCATTTTACCCCAAAATCAGATAATATGATACCAGCAAATGATCACTTTGGCAACTCAAATTCAATATACCTCTGGAGGGTTTCTTAACCTTAGTTTTTGGCTGACACTTTCTAGCTGACTTGATTGCTTGGGTTGGTTCACTGTGTGTAATTTAAGTGTTGGTGGGAACCTGAATATTGTTTACACGTGATGTTATCATCAAAGTGCTTTTCTTTATTAGTGATTTTACTTTCAAGAGTATGGTTTCAGGTGCATGCCTTTAATAATGAGTTTTTAAACTAGTTTTTCTAACCATAAGACAGACTAAAACATATTCTGTTTTGACATGAGAATTGTTTTCAGGTGAAGAGCCGTTATACAACTGGTGCTGCTTCACGATCCTTTACTTCTACTGCTTTTGATCCTGTTACCAAAAATGAGTTTGAGTACATCAAAGTTGAGAAAAATCCCAAGAAGAAAGGTTATGTTCAGCTGCATACAACTCATGGTGATCTGAACATTGAGTTACACTGTGATATAACCCCAAGGGCATGTGAGAACTTTATAACACTTTGTGAACGTGGCTACTACAACGGAGTAGCGTTTCATAGGAACATCAGGTATAAGCATGCTAGTGACTTTGATTATATTATACGGTATGATATTTTCTTGGCTTTTGGAATTGGGATCCTATTAGAACATGCATGTTGAATAGGTGATGTCAATTTTGTTCAGGAATTTTATGATTCAAGGTGGTGATCCTACTGGTACTGGGAGAGGAGGCGAATCTATTTGGGGAAAACCTTTCAAGGATGAGGTAAATTCCAAGTTGCTTCATTCCGGAAGGGGTGTTGTTAGTATGGCAAACAGTGGGCCCCACACCAATGGTTCTCAGTTTTTCATCCTCTACAAGTCAGCAATTCATTTGAACTTTAAACATACAGTATTTGGTGGAGTTGTTGGTGGCCTGACAGCATTAGCTGCAATGGAGAAAGTTCCTGTTGATGATAATGACCGACCTCTGGTATACTACTCTGGATTCATCTTAGATTTTTTGTTGCTGTATCAATTTACATATTGGCATATGATATTTGATTGGTTGTTTAGCCAGCAATTGGTAATTATTGTACATATCTTGTTTTTTTTTTATGTTAAAAGTACATATTTATTTTCTGGGCAGACTTCGAATCATATTTGATTTTATTGTAATATACAAAAACAAATTTACGCTCATACTTTTCTTCATGTCTCTCATGTTTGTGTTTGTTTTTCTGTCAATTTTGCAGGAGGAGATCAAGATAAATAGTGTTACAGTATATGTAAATCCTTACAACGAACCTGACGAGGAAGAAGAGCAGGAGAAGGTCAAAGATGAGCAAAATGCGAAAGATGAAGAAAATGTCAGTTTTTTGCCCTTGTATTTTTCAATCTTCTGTTTAAAGTTGCTGATTTTAATTGAGCATGACATGAGTATGGCTCCTTTGTCAACGGACCAGGACAAGGTTGGCTCATGGTATAGCAATCCGGGTACAGGAACATCAGAATCTGGAAATGGTGGTGGTGGTGGTGTTGGAAAGTATTTGAAAACAAGGAATGCTTCAACTGAAGCTGGAGCCATTGAAAATGGTTCAACTATGATTGCTGTAGCAAAGAAAAGAAAAATAGGAGCTTCAGCAACAGAGTTTAAAAACTTCTCTGGGTGGTGAGGAATCTTGAATCTTGTACTGCGGGCATGTAAAATTAATCAGTAATGTATCGGTGGCCCTGTAAAATATTCTTGAGAAGAAATGAAACCAGAATTGTAAAATTTTGAGTCAGCACTTTTCAGAAGAGGGAATTGTTTTAAAGTTTGCATTTACATTAAGGTGTACAAGTCAGGAATAGTTGAGTTCTGATCCATTGCAGAGATTTACAAGTGCTTTCTCTCAATGTCTCTATCCATCCCATAAGTTTGTGCCTGAGATGTTTAAAGGGAAGGAGGATATTACAATGGCAACTTCCTTTTTCTGTTGCAGCGTTTGCATATAGAATCATTATTTTGACTGTGAATTGTCATATTCTCATGATGGATTCTCTGGACCATTAGCTGTTTCCTGACCAATTTCATCTCTGGATTCACTTTAGGATTCTTGCCTTCTCCTTTATCAAGTTTTACCAAACTATAATATCACCTCCTCCGATACATTTGACAAAGCTGTGTTAAACCACTTTTGCTTTTAAGGATCAATTATCTATTTTCCTGCTTTATCAATTATATGCTGATTTAGTGCTGTAATTCTGAGGTATTAATTCACTCAAAAAAAGATTCTGCAAAAACTCAAAATAGCTTGAAAACTAGTAGTTGTTACTTGTAAGTAAAGGCCTACTAAGACTAAAACCTCAATGATTTGAAAATTATTGGTGTCACTCTACATCAGAAATAGAATGGACCAGATCACTTGTTTTTATTATTCTGTTTCATAAAAATCTATACATTTAATAAATGGAGTTCACAAAAATTGGACGACCAAGATCATACGAAAATAGAGGGGCACGCCAAAGTTGAGAACAAAAGATCTTGTGTCCATTAGAATAATAGTAAGGCGTCATTGCAGAACAAGAACACAATAAAGATTAAAAGCTAATTAAAAGGCCTTAAATGACAATTAAAATCAATCATTGAAAGGGATACATGTGTTTTTGTATTGGTTTTATTTTATTTGAAAAAGATGGAGGACTTATTTTAATTATTTTCTCTAGGGTTGGTTGTAATGTCCCACTCTAAGCTTGTTAATTGCCAGTTGAACTATATCCCTAATTACTTATTAAGAGAAAAAAAAAGTCTAAGAGAGATAGTAACAAGATATCCAATGATTAAAAATCTAATATGCTCTATTGGTTAATCCGTAAAAACTTTGAACTGTTTTCAACTTTTCGGTTTGATTTATTTTAATAACTTTAGTTGTTAAAAATTGATAAATTTGTTAATTAAATAAAGACAATATCTTTCAATCATATTTTAAATTCTTTAATTTTATTTAATCTTTAGTCAATTTTAGAATGATCTAATACCAGTTGAATTTTTAAACCTTAAATTTTGTGTCTTATCAGTTTAACTTTCGATCCGATTTTTAAAACATTGAAAATACCAAATTGAAAAAAGATTTATAGTATAATTGAGGAAGTGAAGGGGAACGATGATTTTTTTATTAATACTTAGGCCCACAAGACTCTTAATTTATTTTTTGAGAAATAACATCCTCTTAATTTATGCAAGTAGTTTTCACTTCTTTTAATTCTTAAATTTTATGATCAATGTAAAAATTATTTTTGTTTTATGCTTTTCATAATATGATTTACTATTCGTTAAGTATACACTACTTAATTATTTGATATAATTAATTTGATTATCCAATTATTTTAACTATAAAAATATTTTCAAGATACATAAATATGAAAACTTTAAAATTGTTTATAAAATATATTAATAAATTTAAATTATAGACTGTATATTTATTTATAAGAATGATAAATAGGTACTTGTTTTTTATTTGAAAAACATAAATTTTATTTATTAAATATATTGATATGAATGAATTCAATTTATATAACGCTGCACCTGAATAAGGCTATTGATGAGGGTTAATGAACTAAAACTCTTAATTTTTGAATAATATTTTTGTATTTTTATTTAGTACTGTAAAATTGTGTAAAATTTTATATTTAAAATATAAATTACCCAAATATGAATAAATAAGAATTTTACAAGAATATTAGAAGTTTTAAAAAGATGGGAAAATTGAAATAAAATTGATATTTTTGCGTTAGTATAGTCGTTATTTAATTCGCCCCTATTGTAATTTTCTATTTCTTCCATTTTTATTTAATCTTAATGGAAGAAATCTCTCAACTATAAGAGTATGAGTCTTGGAAATTTAAGTCTTTTTAATACGTAAATGAGTTGTTAGCTAACAATTTAGGTCTTATATGCCTATATGACCTCTCTATCAGGTAATGATAAGAATGCGTGTTATAGGATTTTCTTAAATTCTACGTTTTAGTAAAACTTTTATTGGGTGGTGGTTGTTGTTATTGTTGTTGTTGTTGTTGTTGTTATATACATATCCTTTCTGTTTTTGACATGACAAAGAGAGTGGTATGGTTCTACGATATCCATTACTATAACTTTGATAGCTTAACTTGAATGTAGATGTCTCAGAAACACAGAGTTCCCCTAAACTCAGTTCTCTAGACATACAATACAAGAAAACAAAGCAAATTCACACATGAAAATCTCTCAATCATTAGTTGAGGAAATCAAGGACAAGAAGCAACAAGCAAGACATTTGCCAAATAGAAGAAAACAAAAGAAGACATGCAGAGCTAATTTAGCTGAACATGCAAAAATATAAAGCTAGACATGCATACCCACTTATCTATTCTGGACCACTGACCCAACCTGCTCTTATGGTCTTCCATTGTGGAATTACACATGTAGAAATATATGCATAGACTTGTACACAACGACCCTCTCTCTTTCTCTCTACGTATAATCAAATACGTAAGGTGATGATGTTGTTTCTAGTGAGAATTTAAGGTTTTAGGTAAGGACAAGAAAGTGAAGACAAGAAAAGATCAAGTTGTGTATAATGCGGTTGCGGGTACAATGATGTTGAGCAGACTTGGCTACGAAAACAAGGCAAGTCAAGTGAGTTGGGAGATTGTATGACATGAAATTGGAGAAGATAGAGGAGCTAGCTAATTATAGTTTGGTTGTAAAGTATAGATACTACGAAATGGATTGAAGAGTGAGTGATGTAGGCTAGAAAAGTGAACAAGCATGCCCTAGATTTTGAATAAGGGAAATTATCAATAAAACAAGAGATTTATGATTTAAAAGGTTTAATCGGTATTAGATTGTCATAAAATCAGTTAAAAATTAAATAAAATTAAATAAAATTAAAATTGGTTAAAAATTAAATAAAAGGTTCTGATCTGATTGATCTTTTTTGGTATATACCATTTCGCTTCTTGTTTGGGGCTTTCTAGGGTTTTCTTGTTCGTTTTATTTTGAACCGTTTCTTTGATCGTCAGTCGTTGGTTGGGGTCATTTAAGATCCAACCCTTCTTGGGGTTTCTTTTGATTGCTAGTTCTTCTGGGGTTTAGGGTCCAGATTTGCTTTTTACATGTGGGGTTAGGGTAATTGTGAGTGTTTGATGTGTTTAATCATGTTATGTTTCATCGGATTTTAGTTTTGATTCTAAGTTGATTTCTTTGTTCTGCAAGTCAATTGCTTGAACTGCTTTTTTTCCCCTTTTAAGAGAAGAGAATATTTGTCCGTGGGTGATTTGTTTCTGTTTGAATCTGT
>JAOTAY010000189.1:29954707-30012762 GCA_025629805.1 Erythroxylum baracoense
CCACCGGAAACAGCCTCTCTACTATGTAGGGGTAAGGCTGCGTACTATCGGACCTCCCCAGACCCTGCTTCATTGCGAGATTTCAGACTGGGTGATGATGATGATGATGAAAGAATTTAAAATATTATTAAAAGGAATTGTCCTTTGCTTATTGAAGAATTTGAAGTTTAATTAAAAAAGAGATTGTTAAATAAAAATTAACTGACTTATAAAAACTTATTAATTTACAAAAATTAACCGCTTAATTAATAAATTGATCGGTTTTTAACAACAAAAATTATTAAAATAAATTGAACTGAAAAATTAGACGCTTCAAAATTTTTAAGGTTAAAATTCTCAAATGGGTTGAATTTTTTTAAGTATTAGAAATTATTATTATTATTAGTATTACTTGTTATCATTATATGACATAAATAGGTGATGTATCGTTTAATGTTAGGAGTGAAAAAAAGTAGGGAAAGGAAAGGATTTTGGCAGAACTTGAAGAGGGATTAGGAGGGCAAAGGAATGTCTTGGGAAGCGGGTTTGATGGTGATATGCACGCCGGCCGTCAGCTTTACTAATTCCTATACCACCATCTCTTTCTAAGCCTAATTGGCACGCCTGCACCACGCTATCCACTAAAACCCATATCAAACGCTTCAATGTAGCTCTGTAATGTATATTACGACTGAGAAAAGGTGACCTCCTGAGTCCTGATCATTTTTTTATATCAATCGAGCCTAACTTCAATGTCTTTTTTGAGTTTCAGTCAAACAATATTACTCAATTCTCTCTCTTTCCTATGTTATGATATGCTACTTTAAGTAATAAAGTAAAGAATGTTGAACTATGCAAGTGAAACCCAACGACCCACTTCCTACATTCTCATCGATGACACAGAAGAAAAGCTCATTTATACTCTCATGGAGTCGTCTCCCCTTTATCAGACTCTCTTTGTCTCTCTCTTTTTTCTGTCTATTCCTCTTCCAGTCTTAATTATCAAAAGTTCCATGGCTTAACCCAACTTGCAGCATAGAAATCCAACTTGAAAGAAAGATCCTAACTTTAGTCATTTCTCTACCCCAATTCCATAGTTTTCCTTCCTTCGAACGAAGATCATCAATCCAGAGGTTTTATGTTTGATGTGGGTCTCTGTATCTGTTAAATGGATACCTTGTTTAGGTTAGTCAGTCTTCAACAATCTGATCAGTCTTTCAATTCTACAAGCAGAACCTCAAGTAGCTCCAGATCCTCGAGACAAAATCACAGTAGCCATCATCACTACCGACAACAAGACGAAGAATGCTTCAACTTTTTCATGGATGAAGAAGACTTCTCTTCGTCTTCTTCTAAATATTACTATCCTTATCACCATCAACAACAACAACACACCCACACATCAAACACCACTAACACTAGCACCCCCACCACTGCTCAACCTCCTCTGGACTCCACTGATTTCATTTCCTCTCCTTCTTGTGACGTCAACTTCGAATTCTCCGGAAAGTGGTCCACGGATGTCCTCCTGGAAGCTGCTCGTGCCATCGCCGATAAGAACAGTGCTCGTGTCCAACATTTGATGTGGATACTCAACGAACTTGGCTCTCCTTACGGCGACACAGACCAAAAGCTTGCTTCTTACTTCCTCCAAGCTTTATTCAGCCGCATGACTGACGCCGGCGAGAGTTATTACCGTACTTTACAGTCATCATCTGATAAAACATCCTCTTTTGAGTCCACGAGGAGAATGATATTGAAATTTCAAGGGGTGAGTCCTTGGACTACTTTTGGTCACGTCTCTTGTAATGGTGCAATAATGGAAGCTTTAGAAGGTGAAAGTAAGTTGCATATTATTGATATTAGCAACACATATTGCACCCAATGGCCTACTTTGCTCGAAGCTCTCGCGACCCGCAGGGATGAGACATCAGAGCTCAGGCTAACCACCGTCGTGACTTCCAAAACCAGTGTAGTTACTCCAAGCAATGGAGGGTTAGCTGCAGTTCGAAAAGTAACGAAAGAAATTGGAAACAGAATAGAAAAGTTTGCTAGGCTCATGCGTGTTCCATTTAAATTCAACATCATACACCACGCAGGTGATCTAAGTGATCTAAACTTCGCTGAATTGGACATCAAAGACGATGAAGCTTTGGCCATCAACTGTATCGGAGCTTTGCACTCGATCACTTCTGTTTCCAATCGCAGAGACTATGTTATATCGACTTTCAGAAGATTACAGCCAAGAATCATCACTATCGTAGAAGAAGAAGCTGATCTCGAGGTGGGTGTTGATGGGTTAGAGTTTCTTAATGGTTTTCGTGAATGCTTGAGATGGTTTGGGGTTTACTTCGATTCATTAGACGAGAGCTTTCCAACAAGAAGCAACGAAAGATTGATGCTTGAAAGAGCAGCAGGGAGGGCTATGGTTGACCTAATAGCATGTCCACCATCAGAGTCTGTGGAACGAAGGGAGACGGCGGCGAGGTGGTCAGGACGGTTGCATGCCGGAGGCATCATTCCGGTGGTCTTCAGCGACGAGGTGTTGGACGATGTACGCGCCTTGTTGAGGAGGTATAAGCAGGGTTGGTCAACGACGCAATGTGAATATGGTGGAATATTCCTGTGTTGGAAGGACCACCCTGCTGTGTGGGCTAGTGCTTGGAGGCCTTAATGATCATGAGAGTTTCTTATCTTTTTCTCTTTTTTTATTTTTGATTTTTAAGGTAAAAGTTTACACGTGTGAAGAGCTCCTTTAGCACGTGCATGGAAGTGATGATGTGAGGGGATGGTATTGGCTGGATAAAGGAGAGAGTGGATAAGGAATTTTTTATTATTCCAATTATTATTTTTAGAATAATTAGTAAGGTTTTTCCTTTAAAACTAAAAGGTCCAGTTTTGAATCTTGAAAATAACATCTTTATAAAAATAAAAAAGGTTATTTATAATTATTGATGACACTCTTCTAATCCTTACAAAGCGGAGAGTCTTATGCACTCAAACTACCTATTAACTTTTAAATAATACTGTCTTAATTACGCTTTGAACATTTTCATTTATATATAAAAAAAACTTTGATATGTTGTATAAAATTCTTTTATATTATAATTCAAGTCAAAATTTTTAATTTACTCAATATAGAATTTTGAGGAGGCCAAATTGATGTTATATCAAAATTTTAAATTTTTATAATTTTTATGGGAAAAAAATCATTTTTTGGATAAAATCAAAAGCTTTTCTTTAACTTCAAAATTTTGACTTCCATTACATGTTGACTCATGGCTTAGCTTACAATTGATACAAAAAGCAGTTATAAAGTGACCTTATTAGGGAGTGTTTTGGTATGGCCTAAGCAAATTTAAGTATTTAATCCCAATTTCTTCACTTCTTTAATAATTTAAGGTTTTTGTTTACACTAATTAAGACATTTGGAGTGGTCCATAAGGGTCTCTCCCAATATCTTTTTTAGTGTTGTTCTTCACATCTCAAATGACCTTAACATTACCCCACTCCTCCTCTATATATTTTTTGTCTTCTTTTTTTTTGTTTTAGCCATGAGGTATTTTAAGAAGGTCTCAAAGAAGACACTTTTAAGTTATCCACACTCAAACTAATCTCTGCTCACACTAGGTCAACCTGTAAGGAGTAAAATACTGGTCAAATAGATTTCTCCATTCTTAAGAGTCAAATTCGAGACCTCTGATTAAAGGATAAGAATTTTGAATTATTCACACTAACCATGTTTGATTTTTTTGTCTTCCCTTTTAAATATTCACTCTTTGCAGTCTTAATATAATGAATATAATAGAAATATCAATGAGCATCGTGTTTAATTAAATAACATGCCCATGTCTCACTCGACGCTAACATTTAGCTTAAAACTTATTTTAAAATTTAAGGGTTGTATTAGAACTCTTTTAATAAAAAATCGAACAAAAAGTTTTAACTTGTAAGACAATTGGTTTAAAGTTTAGAAGATTTAACAGGTATTAGACTGTTATAAAACTGGTTAAAGATTGAATAAAATTTAATAATTTGAAATATGTTTGAAAGAGATTATCCATAATTATTGAGAAATTTAAAGTTTAATTTAAAAATAATTATTAAATAAAAATTAATTAATTAATATTAGTTTATAATAACTTATTAATTTAAAAAAAATGACAAGTGTATGGGGAAAGATCCCGCGAGGCTGTCTGAAACCGTAGGATTGTCATACCCTCAGGTCTTGTTTGATTGGCATGGATTCTTGTTTAGGAAAGTAATCTTTTTTCTAAAATTTATATTATTGTATTTGGTTCATTTTTTTGAGTAGTTAGGAAAATAAAAACTTTCCCAATCTAGGGAAAGTAGTAGCACTTTCCTTGGATTCTAAATCTCACCACTTCTCTTGGTATTTAGATTACTTTCCTCAGGAATTTAATCTAAAAAATGCACTAGTCAATTCAACCTTTCCTTCTTTCTCAACTCTATGATAACTCTTTTATAATAATAATAATAATAATAATAATAATAATAATAAATTAATAAGAATAATAAAATCAATAATAATAAATATAAATATAAATATAATTGAAAAATAATAATAAAATTAATAATAGTAGAAAATTAACAATTATTATTATTATTATTATTATTACTACTACTACAAATAATAAAATTAATAAGAATAATAAAGATAATAATAATAATAATAATAAATAAATAAATAAATAAATAAAATTAATTATAATAAGAATAATTAGAAAAGTAGTAGTAGTAATAATAATAATAATAATTATTATTATTATTATTATTAACTTGTATTACAAATTAACATTATTTAACGGTTTCAATTTTTATTCCGCCTGTAAGGATATAAATGGAAACATGAGTCAAACTTAGATTAAATTCTATGAAATACTGTTGCATACCAAACACTATAATAAGAATTCACCCAACTTTCCTATCAGAATTCTTGTAAATATCCAAATATGTAAGTATCTTTACTTTCTATAGATTCATTTTCTGAAAAATCAGATTCCAAATTTACTTTACTTTCCCCCCAACCAAACGGAGCAGGATTTTTGAGTAAGGAATCCTAGCTTGACTAGAGACAAGAAGAGTCGAACTTTGCAGCTTATCAGTTACTAACAGTCCTGGACATCATATCAGGTATATCCTATGTTTATTTTTTATTTTTCAAGTACTAGCAAATATGGACACCATATTAGATATATCCTTTGGTTATATTTTATATTTTATTTATTTATGTATTTATTGTAATTTTATTTTCATAATCTTTTAGCGTGCAAGTTTTTACTTATTTACTCTTTAACCTATATCACTATTTTATTGTCACATCTGCATACGAGACTATCAAAAATAGCCTCTTTATTATGTAGGAGTAAAACTGTGTACTATCAGAACTTCCTAGACCCCGCTTTATTGCAGAACTTCGGACTGTATGTGATGACGATGATATTAATTTAAAAAAAAATAACTAATCGGTTTTTATTTGCTTAAACACTTTTTAAGTGTTTCCTTTGCGAGGAACTTCAGCCTTACGTTAAAGCAAACTTCTTTTTCTTCATTATTTCTACTCCATGATTGTTAGGCTGCTATCTCTCGCTCACAGTCAAAGAAGCAATAGACTGATAAATATAAAGATAAAAGATATAGCAGTCCTTCTCCGTAAGTGGAAGACTTTTTCATATTTTGAAACATCCTTTATACCTTTTTTATACGTTGTATCTGATCTTTCACTTTCAAGATCGTAGCTGATACTCATAAGATATGTTCTTATGATGAAATTAGAAAAAACAAAAACAGAGAGAGAGCTAATTTTAACTTAACTTCGTTCAATAACTCAACATGAGGTTTTTGCAAAGATTGGAAACTCTAATTTAAGTTGTTCTTATCATCTAATCAGCTATTCAATTGTATGAGAGTTGAGCCTACTAACCACTCTGCTTTAAGGTCAGAGTATATATCATACATGGCGTCATATAGTTTGCTGATCTAAGGCATTTCTTTGCTACACCAATCAATTTGGCCAACTCAAACTGTGCCACTTATAGTTTAACATCATACTGAGCAATCAACAGAAAGAACACGGTTTTTGATGATTTAACGTTAGGACAAACCGTGTCTTGCAGCATAGGTTTGAAAAGTGTGCTGCTGCTTTTGCTTTTGACCAACTAAAGAAACAAAATATATCGCAGAAGATGGAAGCAAAGCAGAGGCAATTTGGTCCCTTCCATTGCTATTCTCTCCAAGCAAAAACCCAATTCATCTTTTGCCAGACCTCCCAACTTGAAACAATTTGGCAGTTGGCACTGACCTTATTCTGAATACCACTTCTGGTTCATTTGTATATCTTTTTATAGTACTTACTTAAATTAGAGTTTTATAACCTTGTAAAAGAAGTTCTAAAATGCATTTAAATAAAGTGACCATGCTATTCATTGAATTATGCCAAGTCAAGTCAGTTGGATTTCCTGATAATATGCGAAGATGCAGAAGTTCAATGCCATGTTCTGTCTGTTTGTGTGAAGGGGCAAAGCAAGAGCACTTGCCTAATGCCAATCAACCTTCTCCAGTATAGTCCAGCAGCAAAGCTTCAGAAACCTCAAATTTGTTCCAGACTCGAATCAAATTGGAATGTAGCAGCTTAAACCTGAAGGATTGTAAAAAATTAATCCTTGCTTTAGAGAGTCTATATAGTGGGAAGATAACCTTTTGCATCTGCAACTCGTGACTATAACTATCAAACTAGTTAATTTACCCCTGCAAGAATGAGATGGTAACGCATAAGAGAGCTGGCCTTTTCAAAGCTAATATTAGCATCACTTGAACAAAGAGAGATGTGGGTTAAAAGCAAATGCTTTTAAAGAAAACCTATACCTGTGAAAGAATTAGCAAATGTCATTACATATTATACACTAAAACTGCCAACAATCATGTCATTTAAGTACACTCAACCCATAAGGAAGCCTCCACTTCTTATGCCAGTAGATTGTTACTCTTGGCCAAGCTGGGAATCCAAAATTGTAATCAAGCGTTTGATCAGCCGGCCCCCCAACTATCAAGGGCAACCACACATACCGTGAGTCCCTCAAATCAGATGGATTCCACCGATCCGCCATGAAAATGAACAAACCAGGCAATCCTGGTAAAGGTATTACAAAAGTGCTTTGTGCAAAATAAGTCGTCAGTCGGAATACCTTGTTCCCTCCACTGCAAGGGTTTCCCATAGTCTCCCACGGACCCATAATTGACTGGGCTGCATGAGCTAGGGCCTTATTTGGTGCCCAGCCACTGCACCCTGATGTGATCATGTAGTAAACTCCTTCATGTTTAAAGATAGCTGGGGCTTCCCGGTGTTTTCCAACAAGAATTTTCCTCATAACATGTGTGACATCAAGATAATCTCCAGTGAGAGGTCCAATATGAAGTTCACTATTGACCTCAGAGGAATATATGAGATAGGCTTCACCATTATCATCTTTGAATATTGTCATATCCCGGCTGTCAAACCCATGTGGCCGTTTGCTGTATATGTAATCAAAAGGACCAGTTGGGTGATCACTTACAGCAACACCAACAGCAGCTTTGGTGTAGTTGACATCATCAATGTGCATCCACATTACATACTTCCCTGTTTTTTCATTATATATAACCTTTGGCCTCTCAAGTACGTTGGATTTGTAAAGGTCGTGGGCTTCATTTGTCTCTTCTGCTGCAAGCACTATGCCCTCGTTTTTCCATCTCCACAGGTCCTTAGAGGAGTAGCAACCAACTCCTATAATGTCAACCTAAACCAAAGTTCATAAAAGTCCATATTTACTTAATCAAGGACTTAAATTTCATGCTATATACATGGTGAAAACAAGAATAATAGTAATACATGACATTATTAAGAACACTAAGCTCAGGTACACAGTAAAAGAATTTTCTTAGTAGAAAAAACTTAACGATAACTATACACTTTGTAGGAGACTAAAAGAAAACTTTCTGATTACTTTAAATATTAACGCTTGAAAGTGCATTTTGATCTCCTTGGCAAAAAGAAAAGTGCATTTTGATTTGACTCACATGTACATTTGTGTTAAAAGAAGCATTTAAAAAATTTTCAAAATCCAATGGAAATGCCTAAACTCACACAGTCCAGAACAACCACTTTGAAGAATATGAATGAAGTTTCTATGCATGATAAAAGTAATTAGCTAGCAAAAAGATTTTCTCCTACTCAGTAGCACTACCTGCTGGTATTTTGCCTATCCATGTTGGGAGAGAGTTCTGAAAATTAAAGACGAGCTCACTTAACTGATTTCTGAAGCTTTGGACTGGAAGAACAAATATTGGTGCCACTTAATCCACTCAAACTGAAACTTATGCAGGAACTAGTTTCTTAAAAAGAGAAATGGGAATATTGACATCTTGAATTAGAAAAACAGAAGGATAGAAGTATGCAATCTAAGGCATCATACCTATTAGTCAATTCGGCAGGACAAAAATGTTCTCCAGTAGGACTTCTAGGCTACTATGCAAGGAAATAAGGGTATCAAATTAATAATTAACCCTTTCATGGACTTAGATGTAGATCAAATAGTTCATTTGCATGCTGAACTGAAATAAATATAGGACCTTGAACAGAAATATTGATATCAGATTGTTTTTCCGGTCTTCCCCATCATATTCAATTTCCCCAAAGTATGCAATTACTACCATAAACAAATCAAAAAGCTGCTCAGAGTTATACAACTCGATACCAGCAACTTCTAGTGAACCATTATATCATCACTAGCTCAACTACCCAGTCAAAAAAATAGTGGTTGATGTAAATTTTGTTATATCTGTGTTCCAGCACATGGAGGCTAAAACCAATAAAAAGAACAAAACCGTATTCCAAAATGAATCCTACCAAGATTGTAGATAACAAAAATCAGACCACTATCAAGTATTAATGGGATTAATTCTCAACTCAAAGTGGAGAGAGGCGTCATAAGCTAACCATCAAAGTTGGTATTAACTTGGTGAATTGTCGAACGAAGTATACACTGTTAGGAGTTAAACAAAATTCACTTCCAATACAAAACAGCATGGTTTCAAGGAATTTCATGAACCAGAATCAACTGTGCAGATATTCAAAGAAGATTGAAATTTATACTCATCTATAATTTCTATAATATTTGATGAATCATAGTCAGAGGAGCATGTGGTCACATGATTGCTAATCAATCGTAATGGCCCACAAATTCAAAGAACATAGAGCAATGGAATTTCCACTCACAGCTGCAATTTCTATATAATATTTTCATAGAGGAAAATGACTGCCAGAAACTGGCAACAAAATATGGTAAAATGAATCTGTAGCACTCACTCGTGCTGCTGCTTTTTTATGAGCATGATATGTTGGTCCATCTTTGTACTCTCCATACCAATAATATGTCCTAGACTTTTCATCATACAGGATGCCCCCTCCATGAGCTTGAATCGGGTTCCCATCTGTATCCAACCAAATCCTCCCAGGGTAATAGTAGGAACTATCATTGCTAGCACTCTTCGTTGGACCTATAGCAGCTTTCTTGCCAGGAAAGAATAAGCGCCTAAGTTGCGAATTCTCATCAAGAAATTCATCAATCAGTGTGGTTGCCCTTCTAGACTGTCTTTTTGCTGTACGTGGTGATCTTTTCCTAGGTGGGGGAATTTGAATGTTCTCCTGTTCCACTTCTTTAAGGTCACAAATTACTGGATTATGACCCGCCCGAAACTGAACATCTCCGCCTTTTCCACCATTGTGGTTGACAAGGGAGTACAGATGATTTAAAAGTAGAAATCCCACCAAACTCCAAACCACTGTAGATAATGAGCATCTGCTCCCTGCAATGCAAAATTAAAAGTTGTTGATTTCCTATATTTGTTCTTTACTCTCATTTTCTTTCCTCTTTTACCTCCAAGGCAACACTGCATTCAAAATTATGCAACACGTGGAGATCCAATTAACTGGACCAAATACGAGTCACAACAAAAGTGCTCCATATTTGTTCATGACATGGTCAGAATGCTCAGAAGTAGAAAGATTCATCCTAGGAATAAATTAATGATTTCCATTTAGAACTTTCAATGGCAACAAACTGGAAAATGTTTTTCCCATAAAAGTCAAAACTTCCCAATCGTCAGGTACTTTCCATGATACATAAACAAATAGCAGAACAGGCAGTGTTATTATTTCAGTAAAAGTTTATCAAAAATGATCCCATCATTCCCATATCAATCTAACGCGTTCAAAGATATCTCAGAGCTAGTTCTATCCCAGATGGTAGATCAACTAACAAACCCATATGAATGATTCAGGCTCCCTCTCCCAACCACCCACCCCCTCTGATTTCTCAAGCCATGTTGATATTAAATCATTTCAGAAACTTCTTAAAAAAAATGAAGTCGAATATGCAGGAGAAAACCAAACACGTAATGAAGCAACAACCGAGTGCCAAAGTCAAACAACTTACCTGGCAAGAACCGAACCATGAGGAGAGCTAAATTTCCAGAGATGAGTTTAACAGCGGATGCTCTTCATAGTTCGAGCAACGAACGAACTCAATGAAGTAAAAATCCACAGCCCAGTTCACACGTACCATCCAACATGAACAAAGAGGCTCTCATCTGACAAGCCCCCAACAAAAAGTCAAAAGCAGAACATAAGCAGAGATTGAAGTTGGGTATTAATTGATTTTGCCGGTTCAATATGGATCTAGGGGCGGTTGATGAAAGGTGACGATGACTTGAGAACAAAGTTGCTGTCTTTGTCTCTCTTATCTGTGTGTGAGACAACGTTTGTTGGGAGATGACAGCTCTTTGACTTCTATCACTCTTAATAGGATTTGTCTCAAACTCCGAAGATTTCGTGTCCGCTGTAATAACGAGGGTATATGGAAGTTTGGAGATCGGACAATTTGGAAATAAGTCAGTTCAAGCTTTAATCCATGGTTCCCTGCCTTCCAAAAGTTATACATTGTATCAAGTCGAAATTATGATCGGTAGTTAATAAAATTTTTAATTAATTAAATTAATTTATTGTTAATTTTAAAATAATAAAAATGTTACATATATTTATTTCATTACTCTTTTATACCGAAACTAAAGTGAAAAGTAGTTGTCAAGTTTACACAACTCCGCCAACCAAACCAAAGCATCTTGCTTTCACAATAAGCATCGAAGATGTGTGGTTTTATAAACAATGGTAAACCATATATCAGAATCCATGATTTGCTCTGCTCAATTCTGTAAACTCATCTTCTGCAGAAGAAATTGTTATAAACCAAGAAGGAAGATCACTGAAAGAATTTATCAGCAACCTGTAATTGTAAAGTACTGCAGGTAATGCCTTTTCCTCTGTATATACATATTGGCATTGAAACTGCAGAACTTTTCTTGTATGCTAAGATTGTCCCACCACTGGTTCGATTCCTGTACACCTTATGCCCAATTCTCTTCTACTTCCTTTACTGTACATTTTGAGATCTCATATTTGAGTTTTTGCTATCTGGGATTTGGAGATATGGAACATCTAGAGAAGTTGCTGTTACTTTCTTGGTAAGCTTTGGCCACCCAAGTTAGTACCAAAACCACCATGAAGATAGAAAGCCCTAGCATTGATTCCCATAACATTCGTAACGAAGCTCGAAATGGCTTGCATTGGTGCTCATCAATGTCCGCGAAGGCCTTCTTCACAATAGCGCATTTTGTCAGGCTCTTCACGTCAGGAAATATATCTATCATGTCCTGAACAGAACGACCATAAGCCCAAGCCACGTCGTGGAGGGACTGCGGAATAAGTCTGCCTTCTGTCACACATGTTTCTGTGGAGTTTCCATTGAAACAAGTGAGATCTGAAAGTATCTGCAAATGACATTACAACGAGTCATTTGGACGTTGAAGACCAAATTCATATTCCAAGTTCACTTTTTTCTGACAAAAAAAAAAAAAGAGTTTCTGCTTACTTTGCTTAATTGTTCTATCGTAATGGATTCATCAGGACAGAGCTCTGGAGTGTATGTGTAGTCTGGAGGCCCCGAAAAAGGGTTACATATCCTGTTAAGGCCTAGCATATCCGAATTTTGCTCCTTTAATCCAAGAGAACCATAGAACTCTACTGCCTTGGACTTCAACTGCAAAGGAATGAAGTTTCAGGTTTGAGTATACAACAAAAACTGGACAAAAACTTTTAAAATGTACCAAACAAAACCTGGAAATAACAAGGTTTAACCTATGCAATACCTGAGAAACATAATCATGAACTGTCTTGCCAATATCTGTTAAGATTTTATCTGAATAGGCTGGATCAACACATGGTAGAAGGGAGCTCATGCTACTATTCTGTAGTTGGTCGTAATCATGAAATGCTATGCACGTATCATCCACAAAACTGGTTGCAGAGAAATCAGTTTCTTTAGACAGCAGTAAAACCAGTAATTAAATCATTGGAATCTGTTTGAGAACTGTAACATTGGAAGCATATACTCACATGTGGAGGAAGAAATCAACTCCTGCCAAGGCCCAGAACAGAGTTGTTAAGATCCAACAGATAAAAATTATGCTGCGAAACAAGGCAAAAAGTTCAACACTATGATTTAAAAAGAAAAGGAAAGTCAAAATGGAGGATGGAAAAAAGAGAACTTACATGAGGAATCCAGGGTGCCAATGGAGTAAGAGCAGAACTGAACAAAAGCAGCAATCTATTAGTCTAAGAAATCAGAAAGACAAAGACTAATGCAGACAGAGGACTTCCGGGAGAACCAAAACAACTAATTGGTGCCTTTTTCTGGGATTTTCTGTGATTATGGGCATCTGAAATGGAGAAAGTGAAAAAGCAGTAAACTTACCTAGTGATGCTCCCAACAAAACAAGGTCGATAGCTACAACCACAAGGTGACTGGTGTGCCTGGATTACAATACAAAAACACATGGGTTTCACCTGGAACAAGAAGCATTCAAAAAGCTGACAAACTGATACTTACGATATTTGAATCACCAAGTCTATAGCATGACCAGTCTTCTGCACAAAGTTTTGGATAGATTTTGAATCCCTTGCTAGACGATGGGTTATATTGTACAATTTCAGGGATGTTGCTGGATCGTAAGGACGCAACAGAACTTGCATATCTGTGGTTGCTAATATCACTTTGTAAAGGCTCCTGTGAGTCCGACGACCTGCCCTGACAATGGTACTCTTAAATTTCCGTGTCCTGTGCATGGAACTCTCGTTGGCAGCAAGAACAAAGCCTGCGGCTATTCTGATTAGAACATACAAGCATGAGATTAGACCAAATCGAAAGTATGAAAGTGATTAACTGATTCAAAAACTGTTCATTTGGGCTTCAACTTGGTTAGATTGAACTCCAAAAGCTCTTCATCATAGAGAAATCTTTAACTTACACGGCCAGGATTGTGAAGATGATGACGAGCAAGAACATGAAAATATGTCGATGATCCATGAAGTCTCTGAAAGAGGAGGTTTCAATGTTGGACTTCTTCTTGAAGAGAACAAAAACACCAAAGCACAAGCCACATAACAGCCACAGTAGCGCAATCACATAAGAGTGTACTCCTGTAAATGCTGCAGACTGAAAGATGATTAAATACGCATAATCGACTTTAAGCTTTTAATCTTCTCTTCATGCACATATCACTGTACATCTAACAATTTAACAACGCTTGTACTGTTTTAGCAAATTTCACGTATTCGTACAATTCTGAAAGTAAAATCTCCTCAAAATGCTTCTATTTGCTTGATTGGAACCCTTTAAAATTTAAACGATATATCAGACAATATCCAGTTGCGAGTTGATCTTCCATGCATGACCATTTAAATGGTAGACAGGAACTGAGATTGGATATAGGTTCAAGAATTTGAGATTACGATTTCTAAGCCATGCAAGTGTATCGATTCTTGTGTTTAATATGAGAAATGACGAAAGAATTTATAAAACTTACTGCCAAATAATGCCTGTCTGTGATATTATAGGCTCCACGGTAATTCTTGAAGCCTCGAAGAGGATCAGGTCTCTTGAAAGTGCGTTCTTCCAGAGATGATTCAAAGGCCATGACAGTAGGCGAACATATAGACATTAGAACCAAAAGGAGCAGAAATGGTAAAGACAATCCATTTTGTTTCGACATGGCAGACCCAGTTTGATTTTTTTTCCACAGTCACAACGATTTTCCCCAATATTTCCTCGAAAATGATCCACTTTTTCTGAAAAGTCGACAGGGACAGGTTCTTGGTCTGACTTACTGAGTAAGGTAAGGATTGCTTGTGGCTATGGTTGGAGAATTTTCTCCTTTTCTTTTCTAATTTTCTCAGGAAAGAAACAGAAAATTGCAGAGATAGCAGAACCAAAAAACGAGGAACGTATCAAGCACGGAAATTCTTGATTGCCCAACTTTTTTTTTTCTTGCCTGATGTACACAAGCTTTCTCAGGAGGAACTTCCCCAACTTTTTTTCTTCTTGCCTGATGTACAAAAGCTTTCTCAGGAGGAACTTCCTTATGCATATACTGATCAGGATTACTGTTCTCAGGAACTTCATGTATATAGGAAGATCGATAATGCTTCTAAATCCTGGAATTTGCATGTGTAAATCCCTTTCACAGGTTTCTAATTTTCCGTTACCTTCCACATGTAGGTTGACTATTTGATAGAACAATGAAACTTTTACGGAATAGAACAATTCCTGTAGTTATAACTGCTTACAGATGTTAAAGCCTAAATACGTGCCCTTCCCTTCAAGTCAATATTTCCAAGAGTTGCAAAAAATCACGAGTTCTACATCAGTAATTGTAACTGAGTACTGACGAATTCGTCCACTCTAAACTTAGAAAAGTATTAACTTTAGGAAGACTACCTTCTGTTACTCAACAGTCAATTTGGAAGTGAAAATATGTAAGTAATTTTCAGTCTCTAACAAGAAATCTTAAGTGTATTTGTTAGACTATTAATCATGCTGGTAGACTTACATAGTGAATAGTAATTTAGGTCTCATTTAATCTTTTAAAAACTAGATCAAAAATTAAACCGATAAAACAAGAAGTTTAAGATTTACAAGATTCTAATTGGTATTAGACCATCATATAATCAGTTAAATATTAAATAAAATTAAAAAATTTTAAATATGATTGAAAGAGATTGTTTTTACCTATCGACGAATTTAAAGTTTAATTGAAAAAAGAATTGTTAAATAAAAATTAATTAATTAATTTTAGTTTATAAAAACTTATTAACTTATTAAAATTGTCCGATTAATTAATAAATTGGTCGATTATTAAATTTTAGTACAGTACTATATAGGTACCGATTAATACTGGATACTATTTCGGATAATTTTTTAAATTTTGCAAAATAGTCAATTGTCATATTGTATAGTTGTGCTATATATTTTTAACCATGACTCCAAAAATCACAATAATAAATAATTATCATAATTAATATGAAATAATTATAATTTCCAAATATTTTACATATAATTAATAACCATAATTTATATGTAAAAAGACAATTATCATTATACAAATATAAAATTAAGAACAATAAAAAGTATTTAAAATATTACAATTTCAAGTTTCATTATATAACAAATAGTAATTACATCAAAACATCCAATAAAAAGAATAATAGATATCCTTAACTCTCAAATTAATTACAATTTACAACAAGAATTCGTGATAAGGAAACAACCAAGTACAATTGAAACATGAAACAAAACATATATTATTTAATTTATTATCAATTAAATATATTATATATTTAATTAATTAAACTAATTATTACTAAAATTACAAATATCTTAGTTTAATTTAAAATTTAATTTAATTTATAAAATTAATTTAATAATTGTTAATAAATATAATTAAATTTAAAATTTTTTAAAATATATAAATTTTAAATAAAAATTTATTTAATAATTACAAATATATAAAATAAATATTAGTTTATAAATTATTTATTTTAAAAATTAAAATATTTTTATTAATACTTTATTAATAAATATTATATAAAAGATCAAAATAAATTTAAATAAAATAATTTATTTTTAAGTTTTATTTAATGTATAATTATTATTAGTAATAAAAATATTTATTTTATTTTTAAAATAAAAATTTAAAAATCATAATTAAAGTTAAACTAAATAACTAATTAAAAAACTTTGAAAAAAAGAAAAAGAAAGGGGAATTTTTTTTTGTTGAAAACTTTGCTAATAAATCTCTATATTTTTCAAATTTTTCGATACCGGCTAATATTAAATAAAGCAGGCTAATATCGACTGATATTTACACCCAGTACATAAAACTCTTATTTCGTTTCATTTTCCGGTCGGTATGGTACATACTGTGCCATATGCCGGTTAGTATCAAATAAAATAGGTTGGTACTGATCGATATCTATACTCAATATGTAAAAATTTTATTTCGTTTTGTTCTCTGGTTGATATGGTACATACTGCTGGGTACTAATTGGTACGGAACGAAATTGAAAGGAGGAATAATCGCGCATTTAGTTTTTTTTTTTAATTAGCTCACGAGGTGTCTTAAGAGGGTCTCAACTATAGGAAAGTACCATGAAGCCATCCACTCTTAGACTAATACCTTCTCGTTTCAGGTCAGCCCGTAAGAACTAGAGTGTTGGTTAAATAAATTTTTTCATTCCCAAATCTTAAACTTGAAACCTTTAATTAAGCGATGAGAGTATTAAATTAATTACACCAACTATATTTGGTTGCAACCGCGCGTTTAGTTTAGGGAGCAAGTCAGACGTGTTGAACTCTTCATTGACGATCTTTTCAGGAAAATCAGACTGCATATATGCGTTTACAAAAGCAAAAGATCAATCAATAATCAGATCAAGGACATGTGGGGCATTATACTATTTACACGTGTTTTCTTCTGTTTAATGTCGCAGGCCGCAACCCCGCAGAATGAAGCGTCAATTGCTTCTAAATAATACCATTGCAAACACTTTTTTGGATGCCCTAAGTGGCTAAATGAATTATTTTCATTTTCATATGTTAATCAATCTTTATTAAAAACATTAACACGTTTAGGGGCTGTTAAAGTTTCTGTTACGTTGTACGGCATGACAAAAAGAAAAAAGCAATTCTTTTACGAATCTATAGAATGATACCAAAAATTTAAAATGTATCACCATCATCGTTATTATTATTATCATTATCCAGTTCGAAATTTCACAATAAAGCAGAGTTTAAAAATGTCTAATAGTACGCAGCCTTATCTTTACATAATAAAGATGTTGTTTCTAATAGACCCACATACAGATGTGACAATAAAAAAATAATGCAGGTTAAAGAGTAAATAAGTAAAACTAACATGTTAAAAAATTGTGTAAATAAAATTAAAATATAAAAATATCATTTGGTAAAAAAATCGTTGTACATTATAGATAAGTGACAGATACACTTTAAAATTAGTATACTATGATTGAGTATAAAGGAAATCATACTTCAATATAAACTATACTAGGGCAATATACATCCAATAATATACCCAGACCATCATTCAATACAGATAAGTAACATCTAAACTTTAAAAATGGGAATAATCTGATTAAGTTCCAAGAATATTATGCCTCAATAAAAATTATACTTAATGTAAACTATATTAAGATAATATACATCTAATAACATGATTGTGAACAAAAAAAATCATCATTTATTACGGATAAGTAACACTTGAATTTTAATTTTGGGAATATCATAATTGCATATAAACAATACTAAAGTATTAATGCACACCACTATTTGACTATATACATCCTGTACTATGGTAATGATAAAAATATTTATTATTTATTTACATATTGATGACACATTTACTTATCTAAATACAAAATGTGAAGAACACAACTTTTGTTTTAAATAGTTTTCATTAAAAGTTATGTTAATCATAGTTAATTACATGCTCATATAATCAACTATGTTCATATTAGAAATTTTGAAGGGACAATACGAGAGATATAGATTGGCATAAAAAGTTTATGCCATAAACAAGTTTCGTTTGATATAGGACATTTACATAAGAATACCAAATCATACCTTGATTTTGATTTTTGAGTGGGATGGTTTTCGGACATCCTAAATTTTGAGATCAAATTCTCTGTACTCACTAGTTTGTACTAACTCTATTCTATGTGATCTCATCCATATATTTTTTGAGTCCCACATATTTATATAGATGAAATCGCATAGAATAAAGTTAATCCAAGGTAATAAGTATAGAAAATTTCGTTCCTTAAATTCTACGGTTTAGAAAACAATTCCAAACAGGCAACTGTAGTTATCCAACAATATTCACGGTGCAACACTTTCACCGTACAACGATGGAGGAATGGCGGCGGCAAATTAACAGAAATGAATGGAAGACGATTGACAGTGACTGGCAACAAAGGACGGGCGTTGTCGGTCATTTTGGGTGAGTTGAATGATTTTAAAGGTTTTCTATTATTTAAGAGTAAAGCTCTCTGTTACTAAACCTCTTTAAACTCTAGGTAATTTTTAATAAATTTTGATGTCATTGATAAATCTAATTTCAAAATTTAATGAGTTAAGTCAAAATTTCTCCCGAAAATTAATTAAATTCAAGTTAAATCAAATTTTAAACGATTTCAATTTCAATTAGACTTTCGTTTAGATTACAATTTGATTGCCATTCTTAATTATGGAAGTTTAAAGAGCGTACTTTGAATTCTTAATAAAAAGAACCTTGGCTGTTCAACAAATTAATAAGAGTTCAAGAATTGGGGAAAGTGCACGACTAGCTGCATATTTCGAGTCATAAACAGTTCCGGAATATAATTTGAACTGAAATAGACAAATGTAAGTTCCTCTTGCCAAGTAGATTTGACATTGGGTAGCTAAATTCAAGCCGACCCAAATTTCACATTCAAATCCAGACTTGATTGAATTATAGACTTGTTGCCTGAACCCAAACCCGACCAAATTTGAGCAACCTAAGACCCAATGGAACTTAAATCAACCCAATTAACCTTTTTAATTTAAAAACATCATTTTACTTAAAATAATATCATTTTATTAACATATTTGAACTTCAGGCTGAACCAAAACGTGAAAATAAAAAAAAAAATCCAAAATTCAACCCAAAGTGCTGTCAACTTAAACCAAACCCATTGGTTTCGATCCAAGCCAGGTCAAACAAAAAATGTCATTCCTAGTTATGCCAAGTTGCTGCATTCAATCAACTACCATAAAAAGTCGCAAAAAATTGAAGTAGAGAATTAGGAGTTCCAAACAATTAACAAGACCTGATAGCATGCAACATTAAAAGAACAAAGAAAGAGAGTTGCACCAAACAAGGTGAAGTTTCTACTTCTCTTGGTACGCAATCCCACAATTGACCAATTATTTGAGCCGATAAATTTCAAACATATGCATGAACAAACAATATTTTAACAAGAAACAACTTAATGCCTCTCATCATGCAGTGCTACTTCATTCTTTCTTGCCAATACCATGAGACATATTGTAGATACCTCGCCCCTGAAACAAGAAAATAATACAAATTCGTGTTAAGAAAAGCAATTATAAATTCCGTACACTCAACATAAAAGGCTAGAAATTCCTTACAAAATAAAGCCGTGAGCATACTTACAATGAGGTACATTGAGCTGGCTGCCAAAGCTAAAGGAATGGCTACTGAAGTGATTTTATCAAGAGGTCCTTTCAAGTACGTGTGTTTGTGGATACTTTGGAAATACCTCTGCTTTTCAAGAAGCTTCTCTCTGGGTCGAAAAGGTGACTCAGACATCTTGTTGCCTAAGTAAAGGCCAAATCAGAGTAGATAAATTGTAGAAAAGACAAATACTAGTCAGAAGCAAATACAGATAGGTCGTTAATAGATCATTTATAGTATACCAGTACACAGAAACAAAGATCTACGTTGAGAATGAAGCGATGGACAAATTGGATTCCTAGAAGCTCATGGAACAATGTATGTAGACAAACAAACATCAAAAGCAACCAAGAGCCTCCGATAATTAATACCAGGAATAATAATTGCCACTTGACAAGCATTTACTAAGCAGTCAAGAAACTAAATGGTCTAAATCCTATCCAGTAATTCTGAAAGATTGCACTCTCATCAATAAATTTTATAGTTATGTGTTCAGGCCTATAGTTTGGATAGAGAAGCCCCAACATATAGTATAAGAAAATGCAATCCAGAACAAGCAGCAACGAGATAAAGACAATAACAATACTGATACAGAAGACAATTCATTCAAGTTCTTTTATATGCTATAGGTTTATATGTTTGCTCAAGTCAATATCATAGCACTGCTTTACACAAACTGTTTGTGAAATAATCAATTGTTTCTATGACAACAATGTTTAGCTCCTACGATCATTATTTCAGTTTAATTGTTTTGTTGCGAGACATAATAATGAATTGACAAGCAATCTATTATTTAAAAATAAATATTCAGAGGAATAAAACTCGAACTATATTGTTTTCCAAGTGCAAAGAGTCCAATGCCCAAAAACAAAGCACATGTTCAAGTGTGCATTCACTACAAGCATGATTGGCTTGAGCTTGTACAGCCTATAGAAGAGTAAAATTTTAACTACGCATTTTAAAGATCAAGAAAGCAAACTAGGAGGTTACAGCAATAACTTGATCAAGCAAAGTGGAATCAACTAGCTGCAACCAATAACCAATTAAACAACCATCAGCAGTAATATCTTCAAGATTTGACTTTACTGCCGGGTACTCCACCGATTGGTTATCTTGCTATCACTTCTCCTTACCTTTGTTTATATCTTTCTTCTTTTCACTTCCAGAAAGAACGTGAAAATAATTGGACGCTAGCTAATTTGTTTCTTCATAGTGCAATAGAATATGGCTCACGGTTAGCAGTTATGTATAGTCGTGTTTAGTTACTGGGTGTTGTCATCTGTAAAACGGGTCGAAAGCAAACCTAGAGAAACGCGTATCAATCGGAACTGAGAATTTGAAACCCAGATTATAAAAGAGAAAAGGGCAATATAAGATCTCAGTATTGTTGCGATTTCAATAATACAAGACATTGATATTGATTAGAACAGAGAACCCGAGTAGCACTTCTAAGATAGCTTAATAGAACAATCAAATTTGCATCTGCAAAGGGTTATAGAAATTCAGAAATTACGAAAATTTTAACACAAAAAAGCAACAAATCTTGACTATTATCGAGCGAGGAGCGACGGGAGCTATAGAAGTATTGGATAAAAAAGAAAGCAAGTCACAAAGGATAAAACCCATGTACTTGATCAAAAATTTAGACCAATCCCATGAAAAACAAACCAAATGCTTTTGGTGTTGAAGAACAAATCCTCACCCGTCTCGATTATGATGATCTGCGGCAAACTGGCAGGGAAATGGCTGTCAGATTTAGGGTAAGGTGTTTTGGGAGATTTTTCTGATTTGCTATGCGGTACAATACAAACAGAAGTGCACATTCAGATTCGGGTCTGGATCCAAGTCACCAAATCCGACCCGAATGCTTAATAGATCTGAAACTTAAGTCCAGAGTAACTGCGATGTCGTATAGCGGTTTTCTTTCTTTTATTGTTTTCTGTATAAAGCATAGATGAGTGATAATCTAGTACGGTTGTGATCTTGTGGACACCACCTGCACGTCTCCCTCAGTCGCTAGCAATGGCTGAATAAAAAGCCCTCCCTCCAATTACATAGTCGTCTTCTGTTCTTCGCGTCAAGATGCGCTCCAAGGACAGAATCGCCTACTTCTACGACGGTTCTCTCTAGCTTCTTTTTTAATTGCTTTAATGGATATTACTCTTTCCCATAACTGTGGTTGGTTAATGTTTTGCACTATTCGGCTGAATATCAATTGTTTGATTTCAGTTGCTCCATAAAACTGACCAAGAACTCTGGTTCTCTTTCTCTCTCTCTCTCTCTCTCTCTCCTCTTTTTGCTTGATGTTTAGATTTGTCGAACTTAGAATAGGTGAAACTTCCAGCTTTACTTATGGAAATGGAGGCCAATTAATGTTGAACTTTCTTTAAATTATCTTTCTTGTGATGTTGTAGTTAGCAACTGAATCTTTATAACACCCTCTGCTTGCCTCACAGCATTTCCTTGCAAAATGTGTAAATTTCAATTGGAGCATGTACTTGTGCCAAGTTTACAAGTTTATCTTGTTTCAAGGACTGCGAATTGGTGTTGTGATTTCGCAGGGGATGTGGGCAGCGTTTACTTTGGACCAAATCATCCGATGAAACCTCACCGCCTTTGTATGACCCACCATCTTGTTCTTGCCTATGGACTCCACAACAAAATGGAGATTTATGTTAGTCACTCCATTTAAACCTTTTTGTCTTTTAATAAATCTGTTTCACATGCATGTGCGTGTGTGAGATTCTACTGTGGAGTGATGCAAAATATAAAGTGTGTAAATTGATGTATATTGCTTCATGCAGCGGCCCCACAAGGCGTATCCTGTTGAGCTTGCTCAGTTCCACTCTACTGATTATGTTGAATTTCTGCAGCGAATAACACCTGATACGCAACATTTGTTCGCAGATGATTTGGCTAAATGTATGTGTTGCTTTCTGAAAGTTGATGAACTTTCTAATTCTCTCTCTTTTTTATAGTACTTAGACATTAATTTGGCCCATCTAATACATTGTATCATATATTATGCTAAAACTTAAATTTGACTTCGGTGAAGAACATTGGATAAATCATGCTTTTTATCACCTAAAAATTGACTACCTCAATTTTGATCAAAAGTTATACATGTCAACTTCCTGAAAGATAAGGCATGACAGAAAGTTGCACTGTTGGTAGAGTATATCTTTTCAATTAGTTTTTAAAGATTAATGATTATCAGTTTTATATTCAGTTCTAGTGATTTTTGACTGCATATTGTTGTTAAGTGAAATTGTTAGATTCTTATTTACAGCAAAATATTCCTTCTGAGTATGGTTCTGTGAAATAATATGATAACTGAGTAGATCACAGGAAGAAATCAGTTAAGGAAAGGTGAACCTTCCAGTGATATCACATACTTCCGCTTCTTCTATGGTTCTGCAAGAAAAGCGGAACCTTCCACTGATTTTCTATACTTCTGTCTCTTGTTAATGATAGTAACTTTTGTGGAACCTTTAGCGCTCCTGGGTCTTTATGATATCCAAAACATAAAAGTAGCTTGTTTTTCAGGAACAGGTATCTGATAGCAGGATGAACATCTTCTTCTTAATTTTTCCCTTTCCTCTATTCGAAGCTTTATGATTTGCCTTTGGAAATGGAAGCTTTGTTGTGGTTCTATTTATGATAGGCTGGTTTTCAAGATATTCATCTTAACTCCAAGTTTCTCATTTCTTTCTTTTGTTATTCAGATAATCTTGGAGAAGATTGCCCTGTCTTTGAAAACTTGTTTGAATTTTGTCAAATATATGCTGGTGGAACCATAGGTAAATTACATCAAATGTGAAATGTTGTTTAAAACTTGATTAGGATCCCGCTTTACAGCTCTCAACAAGAATTTTCCTGCAGATGCTGCACATAGATTGAACAACAAATCATGTGACATTGCTATAAACTGGGCTGGTGGTTTACATCATGCCAAAAAGTGTGAGGCATCTGGATTTTGCTATATCAATGACTTGGTTTTGGGGATCCTAGAGCTTTTAAAATACCATGCACGTGTTCTGTATATTGATATAGACGTGCATCATGGTGATGGTGTGGAAGAAGCCTTTTATTTCACTGACAGGTAACTAAACTCCTTGGTCGTATTTGAATATGGAGATTATATCAGGACCATGAATGCTGATGGCAAAATTTGTCGGCCTGTTCAAACTGGCGAATACAGTAATCCTACATATTGATGGCCGTGATCATCTACTTATTGGATTGTGTTGCTAGATTATGCACTAGCAGGCTATTTTCTAAATCATTTAAACCCATCAACAGAAATCATGCCAAGGTCCCAAATTTTGTTTCATGAAGTTCACTTTTAGAATCATAGTACTGTGAAGTAGGAGTATTTCTTCATCCACTAAGGTTGAAATCTTAGTAGGTGCCTAAGGAAAGGGGATTATACCGCATCAGAAAAGCAGTCCCATGTTGTTCACTTTTTGAAATATAAACTTTACTATTAGTGATGTTGTTTGGAACCTTTAAAGTTTAGTGCTTACGCAAGCTGTAAATTGAAATATGGTGCCCTTGTTGCTTTTGCTTCAGTTATAATTTTAATAGTAAATAGATATGTTTTTTCTTCATGCTATGTCCAGCAATTGTTTTCTGATTTACTTACTTGATTAAGCTAACAAAAAGAAAAGCTTACATTTTCTGTAAATAATTGTGAAAATTGGGAATCACTCAGTCAACTGTAGAAAACTTGTACAAAAGTTGCGTTTTCACTAGCTTTTTTGGACTAAAATATAGTGAATAAATTAAGTGGTCAAAGTGCAACATGGCAGGGTAATGACTGTGAGCTTTCACAAGTATGGGGATATGTTCTTTCCTGGAACTGGTGATGCTAAGGTGACTCCTCAATCCCTTGTCATTTTTTCAAGTCTTATAAGGTTTTAATCTTATTTTCATTTTTATTCATATGCTTTTGTGTTGAAGGATATAGGAGAAAGAGAAGGAAAGTTTTATGCCATAAATGTACCCCTGAAGGATGGAATTGATGATACCAGCTTCACTCGACTTTTTAAAACTGTAAGTTCTTGTTAATACCTACCAACTTTAAACAGAAATCTCTGTTATGTGTTAAGTGTAAACTCTTATTTGCTTCATGTTGCAGATTATTACCAAGGTTGTTGAAACGTATCAACCAGGTGTGATAGTTCTTCAATGTGGAGCAGATTCGCTAGCTGGGGACCGCTTGGGCTGCTTCAACGTCTCCATTGATGGTGCAGCTCTTCTTGTAATTGAAGCATATTTCCATTTCTTTCCTAGAATATTGCTTTAGAAAACTGGTGATTTTGGCCTTGAGCTAGTAGGTGGTAGCTTAGATGTGATTGGAAAGTTTACGTGCTGCAATTTGTATGTTCTTTGCAGGGCATGCTGAATGTGTTAGGATTGTGAAGAAGTTCAATCTGCCTTTGCTGGTATGCTTCGATGATCCAATGCTACTTTACATTGATGTATGTGATTGGTAAAGCTTACACGGCAGAAATCTGATATG
Source organism: Erythroxylum baracoense (assembly GCA_025629805.1). Lineage (NCBI taxonomy): Eukaryota > Viridiplantae > Streptophyta > Magnoliopsida > Malpighiales > Erythroxylaceae > Erythroxylum > Erythroxylum baracoense. The sequence goes on from JAOTAY010000189.1 coordinate 29,979,894, forward strand.
CAGGTTACAGGAGGTGGGGGATATACAAAAGAGAATGTTGCCCGTTGTTGGACTGTTGAAACAGGGGTTCTTTTAGATTCAGAGCTATCCAATGGTAGGTTAAGGTGATGATTCACGTTATAGACTTCCTTGTGAGCCAAAGCGCATTTGGTAGTTATTTTTCTTTCTGGATTCTTGGTAAAATTATGCATGAGTTCTGATTGCTTTATTTGTGTGAAAGCTGTTTATCATTATGTTGGTTTGAATCAACAATATCTAGGTTATGCATGATAATATGTTAAACGGTACAAATGATGCTTTTCTTTTAGAAAAATGCATGTCTGCTATCCTTTGAAAATCTAGAGTACTAATCCTATTTGCGTTGCGAAGTTTATATTGAAGTCCGCCCACCCTAACCCATGAATTCTGTGGCATAGATTGCGTGAGTGGTGGCACTAGATTCTTATTTGTTTACTCCAATTTTCTTGCAGAGATCCCAGATAATGAGTATATTAAATATTTTGGGCCAGAATATTCATTGAAGATACCAGGTGGACACATTGTATGTTTGGCTTCAAAGAACTAATTTTGTGCACTTCTTGCAAAGTTGGTCATCATGCTAATATTTTCTGACCATCATGTAACAATTTTTGGTCTTGAAATTAAATCCAAATGGAGCTGAATAAACATCATAATTAATATTCTCTTGTTTTGTTTAATCAAGCAGGAAAATTTGAATAGCAAATCTTATCTTAGCACTATCAAGATGCAAGTAATGGAAAATCTGCGATGCATTCAGCATGCTCCAAGTGTACAGATGCAGGAGGTGAGTACAATCCTAGTATTTACTAAACCTTTTGATGTTTGGTAAGGTATATAAAAAGATATTGAAAGTCAATTTTCTGAATCGTGCTTCTCCATTAATCCATTCGGACGAGAAATGGTGCTTTTACGGACATAACTGGCTTAAGTTGATGATGCTAATGAGAAATTGAAGGCTCAGAATGACTCATTGATGGCATGTTTGTGTTATCTGCAAAAATGTAGCTACAATTCATATAAAAAATTTTAGATAGGCCAACAGTCACCCCTTTGGCCTGGCTGTTAATATGAAAGATGTTGGTTGAGAACGCTGATATTTAGATGGGAGAATAAAAATCTATTAATGAACTTAGGTTGCATACATTAAAACTTTTTGTCATATAGTGTTCAATATGACCTTTAGCAGAACATATGGTTTGGTAATTCTTTAAATAAACCCATTTTTAGTCTTTAACATGATCATGTTTATCGTATCTAATGAGTAGTGTGGGCAAGTGGTAAGAACAAAATTTTGAACTAGACAGTAATAATTTGGTTATGTTTAAAGATACTGACATGTGAATCTATTCTATTGATGAGAAGCAAGACTGGCCCCAAAAGCTCAATACCACTTAGAATATTAATTCTTACCCCATATGAAGTTTATATTCTTAGATTTTCAGTCTAGCACTTGGTTTCACTTATTGGATTATGGCTGTAATGTTAAATTTACAGGTTCCCCCTGACTTCTATATTCCTGATTTTGATGAAGATGAGCAGAACCCGGATGAACGCATTGACCGTAAGTTGAATTCCCTGATAGGCATGAACCCTCCTTGATTCTTTATATTTGTGTAGCTTCACGCTTGGAAAGCTTGCTCAATTACTGTACTGTACTACCATCATTGGATGTGCTTTCCTCTAACCATTGACCTTGAATCGTGTTATACAGAGCATACCCAGGACAAGCACATTCAACGTGATGATGAGTATTACGAGGGTGACAATGATAACGATCACAACATGGATATCTAATAGAAGTTAACTGGTGCTATTAATTGTTTGATCGGTGGAAACTCAAAACTAGAATCCAAATTAGTGAAAATGTTTGATGTCCGTACTAAGTGGACTGAGAGGTTTTGTATCTTTCTAGGGCAGGTGTATCAGTATTTTCCCAAAATGTTGGGGTTAAAGGAGGTAGAAAGAAGCTATAGTCATTTGTATATAATTTTGAGATAGAGAGATTGATCATTGTCATGGAAAGCATTTGGCAAAACTGTAATATTTCTGGCACCACTGAATATTATCTTCCTTTTGTCATCTCCGTTTCAGACCAGCAGACAGCAGCTGATTATTAATGTTCTTTTTTTTGGATAATTGCCATGTTAGTGACACTCCTGAATGTAATTATTGTAACAAGTGACAGTATAGTCTGTAAATTTAAGCAAAAATGATAACCTAGCATTCGTTGCAGTGTGAAATACAGGTACAAGCACACCACATCAAAACAGATATTAGGATGTAGTACAAGAACACCACATCAAAACAGATATTAGGATGTAGCTGTAGATGTGCATACGGCTGTCAGTTATGCTACTAGAAAATGCAATCTGATTGACGTGACTCAAATATCATTAAACCCTAAATTCCTGATGATCTTGCAAGAAATGATATGGATGGAGGGAAGAATAGAAACAGTTCCCCTGATGCCAGCATAAGGTTTTTTATACTGATCAAGACCTTTAAGTATTCATCACATTGATTGCTTTATATTACAAATAAATTGCCTGTGAAACAGGCGACAAATCAAAGACTGAATCAACCAGAAGTTCAGCGGAGTCTCCACTCTACCACCTAGTGAATTCTGTTCCACTTAATCTTTCATTTCACGGGCAAAGGAATGGAAACACGATATAAATGTAAATGCAATACGTGTAGCTGAAGCGATACACGCAATTCACAAAGTTCAACAAGCACTTGGTACAGGTCATTCCTATTCTTTTAATCCTTATACTAAAAGAACCACCGAGTCACGAACTTCCCAAGTCCCTGTTCTCTGCCAAGATGCAGTCCAGCAATGAATCACAAGCATCTTCAAGAAGGTCCAAAACCTGAAAAATATAGCTAGTATCAAGGGACAACAAATTCATAAGTTTCAACGAGAAATTTAATCAAATTTGATAATAAAACTGGAAGGCCTGCAATAACCCAATATATCTTTATTAGAGGGACCAACGTATGGATAGGAGAAACTTGTAGGCTCTACTGATAAAACCAGCATCCATACATGAGATTTATAGGGGAGGGGGAGTTATGCAATGAACGATGCACGTGTCATGGAGCAGTTAAGCGAGCAGGTTAAAAAATGAAATCAGATAGCAAAGTTTGCTTTAGTGTATATGGAGGCAACATCATGGCTTAAAGATTGAAGCGACATGGAAAGCATTATTCAGGTCAGATCCACACTGAATGGTCTCTGATAACAGGAGCTACAGCTGAAAAAGAAATTAACTTGTGAAGACAAATAGTGCAAGCATGCACAGCTGTGCACACGCGAAGAAACAATGAATTAAAAGAAATTATCTGCTAAACAAAACTCAACAGCCAGATATACATCTCAGGGACAAGATCCTGCCTGAAGCATTCTCATTTCAAGTTTGAAATTAAACTGAAACAGGCCTGAGACATGCCGTTCAACTTTCATGACAACATATTGCTTTAACTCACCTCAACTTTCAAATTAAACGCAAATAGTTAAATCCTGAACCAAGTATAATTAAATGCAAAAAGCACTTAATTGTTCCACTGCTGCTATTTGAGAAGTCACATGTGACTATATCTCAATCCCGAAACTTCGTTTCACATTTCAGAGTTTTACGAACCATTGTCATTGCAACTCAAGAATTTCAACAATCTAACAAAAGAAATCATGATTAAACCTGCACAATTTCACTGAAAATATGGGGCATACTTTCTCAAATCCTTGTGGTCCACCATAGTATGGGTCCGGCACTTCAGTTTCATCGTGTTTCTTACAATAGGAGCACATTAATTTAACCTGAAAAACCAAATGAATCTTTGAGAGTTAAAACAAAGCATCCCTGTACTAACAGTCCCAAATCATCGGTCTTTCATTAACCTTCTTAGCAGCATCATCAGCGAGAGGCTCTCTGAATTTCCATCTGTTAAACGCCTCCAAGATATCCTCTGCACACAACACCAAAATACTCTCATTACTAAAACAATCTCACATGAATTTACAGACATCGCTAGGCTTCTGTTCTTTTTAGATATGACAAAGCACACTCAAATTCAACGAATGCTCAAAACACGTACATACAGAAGACTGATAACCCTATAAACAATGTTTGTTCTAAAGATTCACCCACCTCGATTCTGCTTGTCCATAGCAAGAATGATATCAAAATCTTTGAAATCAGACGGTTGTATTGGCCTAGATATAGATGTTATCTCAATCCCCCGCCTTTTAGAGGCCGCCCTCATTCTTGGGTCAGCTGGATTACCCTTCAAATTATTAAAACAACAATCAGATAATAGTGAAAAATAGACAACACAATAGATAACTGTTGTAGATTACCTCATGATAGTTAATGGTCCCGGCGGAGTCAATAAAGAACTTGGACTCAAACCCTCTCTTCTTGACAATGTCCCTGAAGACACCCTCAGCAGCTGGGCTTCTACAAATGTTGCCCCAACAAACAAACAGAACGGTAAAAGGTTTGATCTTTGTGTCTGTGGAGGGTTGTGTTGAAGATGCCATTGATGATGCTTTGATCAGAAGAGGCCTAAGGGTGCAAGATGAACTGACACTGTTGATGGGTATTCTCTGACGATAGGAACCTTGGAGATAGTTTCTGACAAGTGGGTTAATGCTCAGAGATTTGGTGTTGAAGTGGCAAAAATGTAAATTCAGAGATGGGATTGGCAGCCTAGTCCTAGTACTGGTGGTAATAGAGTACAAGGATGGCGATACAGATACACTCGTCATTTTCTCTTGTGACGTATTGCTTTAATGGCGTTTTAGGAAACAAAGTTGTTTTGGGTTGAGAGGCTGTGGTTCAGTGGATGTGGGTTGGACTGCTCTGGGCAAGTAATAATGGAATGGAGCTGGTTATGTTTATGGATTAGGCTACATCACATATGGTTCGGCTTTTGTTGTAACTTAAATCTCATCACCATTCAACTGTTCTTCTGTTGTTAAATTAACAATTGTTGGTAATCATTTATGAAGTATTAACTACAAAATGTGACGGGGATAGATTTGATGGACAAATCGGAGGATAAGAACATTTTCAGTACTCATATTTCAACTCTCAAAATCGTGTCAACGTATACATATCTATACATATCTATATAAATTGCCGCAGTTGCAGGAATGCGTTTACACTATAATATTTGACAAGATAGATACAGAAATCTGGTTTTCTTGATTAAAACATCTCAAACTGATTATCCTCTTCTTTACTCTTACTTTCCTTACTCTTGGTAGTATTGTCCTTGTTAAAAGAAGACACACCAATACCGCAAAACTTTGGCAACTCTGGTGGTACTGAGCACCGTATTAGAGGCCAATTAAGACCTTCAAAGAAAGGGTGCTGCCTGATCTCAGCTGCTCCTTTAGCAGATCCTAATCGGTTTTCAGGCTCTTTTATCAACAACCCTCTAATCAAATCTCGTGCATGAAAGCTGACTATAGGGCTGCTAGGAAACTTCAGGCTTCTTGACACCACATTTGTCAGCGTTTCCTCGTTTCCTGACCCTTTGAATGGTGTTCTACCATATAACAACTCAAACAGGAAGATTCCAAATGTCCACCAATCAACAGCACTTCCATGGCCCTCACCTTTGATCATCTCTGGAGCCAGATATTCGTGAGTACCAACAAAGGAGTTGGATCGGGCACTAGTTGGTTCCACTACAAGTTGCGGCAGTGGGTTCACCTGTGATGCCAAGTCAGATCTCAACTTGCGAGATTTCACGGCTACTGATAGAAGTCTTGGGGTGAAACATGAAACCTGCCACGCTGGATGGAGGCAGAAAGGATCAATGCAACTGGACTCAGAGCATGGACTTGACGTCTTTTTCACAGGCTCTGTATCAGGTGAAGATGACTGAACCAGAGTGGGATTAACAGTACATCTCAGTGACAAGTCAAAGTCTGAGAGCATTATATGCCCATCTTCCCGGACCAGAATATTTTCTGGTTTTAAATCTCGATAAATAACTCCAAGCATGTGCAAGTATTCTAATGCAAGAAGAACTTCTGCAACATAGAACCTGCAGCAATGATAATTTCAAATTAGTTCAAAAACATGGGGAAGGGGAAGAAAAAGTTTTATAATCAAGAAAAAGGTTGTACTAGAAGGAACAAAAAGATTCCTGCCCGTCAGACCTCCCCTATTTATTGATTAATAGGGCCATCAGAATCTCCCTTACGTGTAAACAGAAACTAAAATAAGGACAGAGCGCATTCCTCTTGGAGAATTTCTGACAAAATAATATTCAAAAGCCAATTACACTCATAAGCTACCATGCATGACGTTTTAAATGATAATAATAACATTTTATATTCCATGGATGAAGCCAGGAGCAGCAGGCTTAATGGCCCCATACTGAACAGTGTTCTGAAGAGAAAGCATACAGGCCTGAGTACTGTACATAACCAAGCAATCACTCAAGCATCTCCACTTGTTTGTCGCACCGAAAATTCAACCATTTCAAGTTCCAAAACAATACTCTTATGACATCACTCTCATTTGCATCAACCTATTAGACCTTGCATAAGAAGGCCTAAAATTTTTCATAAATTAGTGTCTGTAACTTGCCCTGAGGACATCCACCGCAACGCAAAATGTTTTAACCCATCAAATATCTAGAGTCAATTGTTAGATCCTTCCTGACCCAACTTTAATACAACTTTAATACAGAAAAAGGTCAATGCTTCCAAGGTCTAAATAGAACATGCCAGTAAGCATGAATTCCGGATTAGAGGGTATGTTGTGGATAAGAGGAAAAGAGAAGGAGAAGAAGGCAGGAATACAATTTACAGGCATGTGAGAGGAAAGAATTAAATCATAAGTAGGATCACCCATAACAAAACAGGAACAAAATACACATGTATCGAATAGCCAACAGAGATTCGTACCTTGCTGCTTGTTCAGAGAAACATCTGCCAGGTTGCTTCTGCCTTGACATATGCAGATCTCCACCAGGACAATACTCCATAACCAAGCATGAGAACTTATCCGATACAAAATGGGCATATAATGTAGGAAGAAAAGGATGATCTAGCATCTGCATTATCTCTTTTTCAGTTCGGGCCCTGGGCATCTTCTTTCTGCTTGCCAAAAACTCGTTGTCCATGACCTTCAGAGCAAATAGGCAATTTGTACCTGTTAGTTCAGCAAGATAAATAGACCCAATATCCCCACAGCCAAGCTTCTTTATCAGCTTAAAATGCTTCAAACTCAGGCCCCCATACTGCTTCTGACTTTGCCGAATGGCTTCCCACCTTAAGTCCCGTGACATGTGAGGCCTAGTGCCACTACAACTAGATCCACTCAAATTACTGCCTTCACTTGTACTTACACTGCTACTATAGTCACCAATGCTACTTTTTGAGCTTTGGGAGAATTCCCCCTTTTCTCTTGATCTTGACTTCTCATCAACTTTACTCAACACAGATTTCATCTTATTGCAATTTGAAATGTAATCGAGATTGTTTGAACTTGAATCCACAATGTTTGAAATGAATTCAGTACTTCGGGAATGTGGAGAAGCTTTCATAATTTCTTGTCTTAGACTCACAGCATGATAGTCACACATCCTGCTGTCTGAACTAATAAGACCAGAATCTAGACTTCTGTCAGTTTTTTCATTACATTCATTTAAACTGTTGAAGGAAGATGAATCCTTCTTTACTTTCTTCCTAATAAAGTTCTTGCCCCTGAAGATTGGCATAAAACGCAGACTACTGCAAGTAGAACTGCTTGAAAGACCAACAGCGCTGGAACTAGAAGGTAAGCATGTGCTATGTAAGTGGCTTTTCTGTCCCTGTGGAATTAATGTTTCGACAGAAAATTTAAGTGATACTGAAGCAGTTCCATCCACTTCTTTTAGATTCTCACTGGTATGCATGGCAGAGGAACAGCCTGCAGATTCAAGCCCATCACTTCGTGCTTGTGGAATCTCACTATTAAATCCAGTCACCAGAGGAACAACATGATCATGTACAGGAAGCACACCGTCCTTCACTCTTTGGGGTGCTTCGAGTTCCTTCTCAGAAGTATCAGCTGTGATTTGTTCTGGAACAAGGGATATTTCAACTAAATTTCCATTACCTTCGTTCACAGGGAGGCCAGAAGCATTAGCATCAACAACCACTTCTCTGTACAGTCTTTTGATAGTTCCCGCTTCTGAGGGCCTAGATGAAGAAGCTTGTTTGGACAATCGCTTCATAGCAGCCATCTCTGATGCCTGAGAAATGCACAATCCTCTCAATGCCTGTTTCAAACTCACGGGTTCAGCAATTCCAATCCCTGAGGTTTGAGGCGAACCAATTCTCATTGGTCTCTTCATAGCTTTCTTTCTTAAACTGTCTCTACCACCATCATGCACCAGTCGAAGACCCTTAGTAGAAGTTCTAATGTCAATTGCTTCAAAAAGACGATTAATGTCATCTTCTATAGAATATTTATTACCCACTTTCAGAACAGACTGTTTTCCTGCTTTTAAGCTCATATCTGGTTCATATTCAGTATCTTCAGTTGACTCAACAATTTCAGATGTGGCGGGCAGCACATCCATCCCCATTGAATTGTCTTCTATACACTAACAGTACTGATTAATACTTTCCAAGGTTATATTAACCCATTTCCAGAGAAGCATGCCGAAAATACTTCCTAATGGAAATTAGAAAAAACACGACAAATCCTCGGAACCTCTCTTCAGTCATACTGATCCCACAGTTAAAATCCCATGCCCTTACCCCTTTAGCATCCTCAAAATGAAGCATCCAAATCCTGGCATGATAAACAACTTTAAGATAAATACAGAGAAATATATGGTCAGAAGAATAACTCATCCATGATTTGATTAACGAGCATGAAATAATACAATTAATATCTCCACAAGACCAGAACTTCTAGCATCAATAACTAAACTAATGTAATTTAAAGCAACTTATTCACCATAAGAATGTGGTTTCATGGAATTTCAAATCAACAGAGTGATCTATAAACTTAACCTAGCTTTCCCCATCAGTGATTCACACCCAACACTGATTGCACAACTACCACATCTTAAAGTTTGGACCTTTTGACAAATACAAAAGCTGTTCACTTTAAGTTAAATCACCGAAGCACGCCTGGCACACGATATGTAACAAATAATTCAAAAAGCAGACAACTTTCTTCCTTAACAACCAGTTTTGGGCTATAGTAAAGCACATCAAATAATCAATATACTGTTTTTTCCCAGCCAAGACATTATGCTTAAGCATGTTCAAGCCAAGATACAAGCAGTTGACTTCCATTTCAAATCAAGCTAATCAGGTTCTAATCAAACAACCCTTTTCACCAGCAAGCACATCACCTCAGCGTTGCATTCTACCAATTACAATAGTAAATTCATTTTTTTTTAAAAAAAGGGAACAAACTTTAGAAAAACAATCAAATAAAATGGAAATGATAGCAACTGTTCAGAAACCAAATAAACATAAAAGTAACAAAGAAAACAGAGGACAGCACCTGAAGAAGAGATCAGAAGAATTGATGTATCAACGAGGACGCAATATAGAAGAGAGCTTTTGTTCAGATTAAAAAAACAGAAAGAGAGAGAGAGAGAGAGAGAGAGAGAGAGAGCGTGAGTGTGTATGTTGATGTTAGGGCACGAGAGGAGAGTGAATGAATGAGGAAAGAGTAAAAGAAGAGAAAAGGAAACAAAGTTAGAAATGATATCACGAGGAACTCAAACCCTTTTTTCTCTCTAACAAATAGAGTACGCAGACAGAATTGGATACTCTTGAGACAGACACATACATACACACACTGTTCCTTTTTATGTTATGCCGGAAAACAACAGGGGGCCTGGCTCTCACCGGTCGCCATGTCCATACTACCAAGACTCTTTTCCAAACTTTTTTTCTTTTTTTCTTTTCCTGTTGTCATCAAATAGATTATGCTCGTCAACACAAAGAATTTTAACCAGTTCTGTAAGATATCACTACTTTATACGGACTATCTGTTTGCCTGAAACTAATCCATAGTCCATACAATCTTTTGTTTAGAATAAGAAAATATAATTAAACTAAGGAAAGATAGCGTTGACCAAGTCAAGTCGCGGTGAATTAAATTCAAATGAAATATCTTTTGTTTTTATTTTTCTATATCTGATCCGACCTGTCGTTCCTTTCAAATAACAAAACGCAACCGAACTAGGCCGAAACACCTCATTCGTTGAAAGAGGTCTAAAACGAAACGCCGCCGAAATCACTCAACAAGCAAAGCAATGGAGGACTCCCACAACGGCGACGCTAACAGAAACTTGACGGCGGAAACCGAGCAAGAGACGCCAATGGTAGGGCCTGGTCCAGCACCAAAGGCTCGCCCCAAACGTCCTCTCCAGTTCGAGCATGCCTACCTCGATGCTCTTCCCTCTGCCAATATGTACTTGTCTTTCTAGGGTTTATTAACTACATATATTATAGGTTTTGTCTTCTCTTTTAGTGCGTACTCAACTATCTGTCGTTCAGTCCTCAACAAATTGTCACCGTGTTTTACTAGCTTCTGATCATGCTTTCTTGTTCACTCGAGGATAGTTGCTAATGGAATTTGCGAGATTTAGCACCAATTTCTTCTCTCTGTCACACTTTTCAGGTATGAAAAGAGTTATATGCATCGGGATGTGGTTACTCATGTTGCTGTATCTGCAGCTGATTTTTTCATTACCGGAAGTCTTGATGGTATTCTTTCTCACTATACATGAATACTAAGACTTGGTTTTGCATTCACAAGATCGCTGTTTCTTTTTAATTGCTTGTTGTTGCTTGCTGTTTTAAAAATAAAAAGAAAAGAAGAGAGTTAAGTTGTTAAAAAATAGAACTTTTCTTTTTGTGTTACTGCACTGATCTTCCCAGTGGGAAAAAACTCAACTACGGTATGAACATCTTTGCTGCTTCAAATCTCTGTGTTAAAAATATCTGCTCTTGATGTATGCTAGCTTCCATGCATACTGTGTTTGAATTTAGTTACTCTTTACACTTGACCATATAGCACTGCACCATTTGTTGGATTTTTCGTTTATTTTGTGGTTGGTTCACATATCCATTTCAGTCACAACGTTATCCTGACTATCCATTTATTGAGCCATCCTAGAAACTACAATAATGCATGCTTCATTTTGACATTACTAGCTGTTTATTTCTTAAGAAAATTGGGTTACACAGTAAGTGGTAACTTTCAGACCCCATCCACTCAAGTGAGCATATGAATCCAGGACTTATGGGTCCTAGGTAGGGAGTGCCTACCGATAGGCTACACCTGCCACCTCATTAAAGTTTAACTTTTGGTGAACTTGGGTTGCTCTTATCTACACCACCCGAAATACAGTGGTTTTGTGTGATTGTTTATCCTATAGTTGCAGCTAGGTAGTCATGAATTAGACAACAAGTTTGCTTGTATGTTGAATCTCATCAATTTAGAGGTTTTATTGCGATGGAAATTTTGACTTAATTACCAACCTTTTTCATGACAACCTATTTTTGCTTTATAAGTGCTGCTTATTGAGTTAAGTGATCGAGAAACGAAATTATTCTCATTGTTTGGTATTGTATTGACAGAGCTTTTAAAGGTGATACTTTTTATCAATGCTTACTGTTCTTTTTTTTTAATTACTAATATGAATCAGGGCATCTGAAATTTTGGAAGAAAAAATCTACAGGCATTGAGTTTGCAAAACATTTTAGATCTCACCTTGGCCCCATAAAAGATATAGCGGTGGGTTCATTTTTCTCAACACTACCACTGTAGCCTTATGTTTTGTCATCTCCATTTTCATGTTCTTAAGACGGTGCAGTCATCAACCATGAGTTTGTTCAGCCATGCAGGTTAGTGTGGATGGCCTGCTTTGCTGCACAATTTCAGATGACAGTTCTGTGAAGATATATGATGTTGTCAATTATGATATGATGGCTATGATTCGCCTACCATTTGTTCCTGGTGGTGTGGAATGGGTCTACAAACAAGGTGATGTCAAGGCTAAACTTGCTGTTAGTGATCGGAAATCTTCATTTGTGCACATCTATGATGCACGATCTGGTTCAAATGAACCTATCATATCAAGAGAGGTTCGTACCTTAATGTCAATTGTAGTTTTCCAAATGAAAGGGTTTTGGTACCTATCTTGTCATGATAAAGATATTTACGTTTTTTAAATTGCCACTCCTCCAGGTACACTTGGCACCGGTTAAAGTTATGAAGTATAATCATGTCTTTGATATTGTGATATCTGCTGATGAAAAGGGAATCATTGAATACTGGAAGCCTTCTACACTTAAGTTCCCTGATGGCGAGTATGTGCATAGGAACACTCACATTTGATTACTGCTTTGAATGATATGGGCTGCCCCATTTTCAAGTTATTTCAATTAGATATTTTAAAGTGAAATGGTGTGGGCTTACTTCCTATGTTGGTGTACATCACTGAACCTTCTTGTGTTATGAGATCCCTGTTTAGGCTGGAGGCTTATTTTATATCTTCTTTCATTAGTTCATAACTTGGGAGATAATGGTTAATTCATAATCTTGTGTAAAATGATGGCATTTGATGTCTTCACGTACTAAGAGTTGCACCTTTTATAGCTAAAGCAGCTAAAACGTTGAATTTTGGCTTTGCTGTTATATTGGTCACCTACCAATGGAATGCTTTTTTCAATGGAACAAGTTATGCCATCATGCAATTGGCTATTTTCTGATCTCTTGGAAACTTGAATCAAGTTTGGCTGTTGTCTTTTAATCACGTATTGTCACTTTTAAGTTTTGCTTGTATGATCTTGTTGTCTTATCCTCATTGATGCTTGATGGCCTTCTTTTATTTGGTCCCTGCAGGGTGAACTTTAGATTGAAAAGTGATACCAGTCTACTTGAGATTGTAAAATGCAAAACAGTTGTTTCAACTATTGAGGTACATATTGCATCTCTATAACTGGTTGAATTAGTAACAATCTTGTGCTTGAATATTGGCAATTGTACTAGTTTTTGTTTAGAGTTTTAAGATGTTCAATTGTTTTCTCCATGAAATTGATTCACAATGTAGTGGAAAAGAAAATTTGACTAATTGCATTGTAATCTTACCATTCAGGTGAGCTTAGATGGTAAGCAATTTTCCGTTACCTCACCTGACCGAAGGATTCGTGTATTTTGGTTCGGAACGGGTAAACTAAGACGAGTTTACGATGAATCACTGGAGGTATTAACAAATTTATTGCAACTATTACTTATAAGTTGTTAGGTTCTGCGCTTATTTATGAACTTTGTGCTTGTTAGGTGGCTCAAGATCTCCAGAGAAGTGGGTCTTCATTATACCAGTTGGAAGCTATAGATTTTGGAAGAAGAATGGCTGTTGAGAAAGAAATTGAAAAGACAGAAACTGCACCACAACCAAATGCTGTTTTTGACGAGAGCTCTAATTTCCTTATTTATGCAACACTCCTTGGAATTAAAGTAAATAACTAAACTTAAATTGCATGAAACATTATCTAGAGATCTGTTGTTGGATTTCTTCATCACAATATACCAATATTTTCTCTTTGTTCTTTCTACAACTTTTTGGATTCTGTGTTTTCTGTAGGTAGTAAATTTACATACCAACAAAGTTGCAAGAATTCTAGGAAAGGTGGAGAGTAATGACAGGTTTTTGCAAATTGCCCTGTATCAAGGTGATCGAGGCAGTAAAAAGGTTAGGAAATTGCCATCTGTTGCAGCAAATGTCAATGAGAGCAAAGATCCCTTGACAGACCCTACTCTTTTATGCTGTGCTTTCAAGAAGCATAGGATTTATTTATTCAGGTAGCTTCGCTGGTTTTCTAACTGTTCATTTAAATTTGATGGTTTTATTTTCTTAAATATTCTCTTGTGATGCTATTATTGACTTTACCATGTGCTGAACTTGGACATGGTATTGATATTAACCAATTGGAGAGAAGTAACATGAAAACATTCGAATAGCTTCTGATATTTGCAAAAATTCTTATTATGCTTGTCTTCTATTTGTACTTGATGATATATATGTTTCTTATTTTGAAAAGTTTGACCCTAGTGGTTCATGTAAAGAAAGAAATATTTGGTACCAGTGACGGGATATTGATTGAATCCTGATAATTTGGTTTAGGAAATGAACACTAATAAGTTGCTTAACATTCCTTGACATAGATGGAAAATGAGTTTAATAGGTGCCAATCTGAACTAAACATGTTGGTTTATTTGAAAAACTTACCGCAGCAAATTACATTATCTTACTTACTGAAATTGAGCTTCCCTTTTTATTTTTTTATGGCTTGTTTTTTCTGTTGTTAATTCTTTTCTTTTCTTGTTTTTGATTGTTTTATAATTTCAATAGCCGGAGAGAACCAGAAGAACCCGAAGATGCTACCAAGGGAAGGGATGTCTTCAATGAAAAGCCCCCCGCAGATGAGCTTTTGGCTGTATCTGATATTGGAAAAGCAGTGACAACGTCTCTACCTGACAACGTGGTAAACTTTCTTTTTGTGTTTCTATAAACAATTTTATTGCACAAGTTAAACCTGGTATATCAAATAGATGAAACTAGAAATCCATGAGTTTAGAGCTGTCTTTCAACTTGTTTAGATGTGTAGATAAGTGCGTTAGCATGATGGCTGTTAAGTTATTCCATAAACTTTGCGTGTGGATATGCCCTATGTTCTCTTGTTCATAAAATAGAGCACAGCTGTCTTTTTGCACTTGTTAATCATATTTTCTGATCAATACTCTTTGACCAGATTTTGCATACCACAATGGGTGACATTCACATGAGATTGTACCCTGAGGAATGTCCAAAAACTGTGGAGAACTTTACAACACACTGCCGAAATGGCTATTATGATAATCTCATCTTTCACCGTGTCATCAAAGGGTTCATGATACAAACAGGAGACCCTTTGGGAGATGGCACCGGTGGCCAGTCTATTTGGGGCAGAGAGTTTGAGGACGAGTTTCACAAAAGGTAACCTTTTTGGTTCATTTGCATCATATTGTATTGGTTCCTGAAACATCAAGATTTCCCCCATTCTACTCCAGAAACACTTAAAGAGATAGCAAAATTCTTTGTTTTGGTTGATGAAGCTCTTCTTTGCTTCTTAGAGAGGTTTATGCCTGTGGCTATGGCTGTCAGTTAATTTACTGGAAAGATGAATATAGAGTTCTTAAGTAGTTATTGGTTAAGATTTCTTCCATATTTCCTCTTTCATTAGCTATTCATACAAGACCTGAAAATCACATGAAATAAGTTGGTGGCATGGAGTCATAAAGAACAATCTTTAATGCTCATTATCACAGTGCCAATTGCATTGATGGTTCAAGTATGGCTTGGTCAAACTATAACCTTTAATTTGTGGAGAAAATGATGTTCTGGCCATTCATGTGACATTGTTAGATCAGGATATTTTGGCTCTTTCATGGGATGATTTCACGAGTTGGCATATAAAGGGGTTTAATTTAAAGAAACAAAGCTGTGGTACATTCCATTATTAATGTTTATATGTGCAGTGGTTTGGTTGCTGGAGTTATAGCCTGTACATGGAGTTGAGTAAAAATTGTGTAGGTATAATGATCTAGAAGAAGAATTTTAAGCTCAGTTGGGGTGGGAGAGAAAAAGATGGGCAGAGAAAGAGAAAAGAGTAACATATGGATTATGGTGAATATCTTATGGCTACTCTATAACACTTGTGGACCTTAATTATAAATTAACTAAAGTACATTCATTGTCATTACAGATGTTTGTAGCAAACTTTCGGTGGCTTGGTTGCTTATTTTACAGCAAAGTTTGAAGTGACTAGTTAAGTAGGAACATGTAGTTCTAGAAGAAGAAGAAGAAGAAGAAAAGTAACTTCAGAGAGAGAGACAGACTTATATGGAACTTGATGGAAACCCTTTATTACTTATACTAGTGTGTCTAAACAAAGCTTTTAATTCCAAACTTAACTTTAAGTCTCCAATTGTTATAATTTGTACAGAAGGTATTTTGAAAATTCCCTTGTTGATTTCCCTAACACTTGGACATACAATGGTCTTTTATGTGTCAGGTGCTCGGGCACACTCTTTCTCTCTCTCTCTTGTGTATTTGTTATCTGCCATTTTCCACTGCATACTCTAGATTCTGGTTTATTTGCATGATCTTTAGTTCTATTTGTACTACTACTGATCACATTTTTGTGTTGTCAGTTTACGGCATGATAGACCTTTCACAGTGTCAATGGCAAATGCTGGACCAAACACAAATGGCTCTCAGTTCTTTATCACCACTGTAGCCACTCCATGGCTGGACAATAAGCATACTGTTTTTGGTAGAGTTGTTAAAGGAATGGATGTTGTCCAGGTAAAAATGAGCCTTAGTTGTTTGATATGCATTTACATTTTGCAAATGCATGCACAGTTTCCCTTCCGATGTGGTTAAGAAATTCCATAATGTATTATGCTGTATAAAACTGACATTGAGTTAAGTTTATTCATAAGTTCCTTTCTCAAAAAAAAACGGGGGATATTTTAACTAGTTTTATTTGATCATCATGTGACTTTGAATGTCAACTTGCTCGCTAGCAAGCCATGTGCTCGACTCTACTTTAGGGACAGTTATGGAATTCCTTGTATGACCCATCACTAAAATATTTGTGGATGCCTCTGCATCCTATAGAAATATTAATGTCGGTGCCGTTGACAGGCTATTGAGAAGGTGAAGACAGATAAAACAGATAAGCCATACCAGGATGTAAAGATCTTGAATGTGACTGTTCCCAAGTCATAGCAAAATTCTGTGATGGTCGGAGGAATTTGTTCTGACGTGCACCTACAAATGCTGCATCAAGTAAGTGTCTCATTCTAGTCCTCTGTAAAGCTCTCTTATACTATGTTTAAGGTTATCCCCCTTCTTTTCTCTCTAAAGCTACTCGGGATACACGATTGCAGCTGGTCCCTTGTAGAGGAATAAGCTCAAATTATTAGTCATGGAAGAGAATTTTCTAAATGTTTATCACCTTCGACATGTAGGGATTTGTGTATTCATCCCAATGATTTAGGGTCTTAAATTATGTTCCTTCATCATGTCTCCTATGTCAATGGTCAAATAATCTGTATGTTCTCTAGGAGAGATGATCAACAACACAATAAATATTAGAAGATGTCAGTCTGTTGTTTCCCCTATTCGGAAGAGAAAGGCTGATTGAGTCATTTTAGCTTGTTTGGCTTGAAACTTACTACTGATCTTTCAGTAAAAGTCTATATTTCTTAATAAAGTGTCCAACTAATACTTATCCCCAAGTTGGTAAGTCGATCCCAGAATCCTGAGGAGAGGAATGTGCAGCTAAAGATTTATTTCGTGATTGATAAAAAGTTAAGGAATAACTCCGATCTTGGTCAAGTGTGACCGGGGTTATGGTCGTTTCCCAAAGGTTATTGTTTTTTACCCGTGGTGTGCGGATTATCTTTGTAGACGAGTAAACTTGCTCCGTCTCTTTTGGTACTTAACATTTTCTTTCGATTTGTCAAGAAATTCATTGTTCTCCGTCATGATTGTCATGTTAATCATTACTTTGTCGGCTTCAGGTGAACATAAGTATTTCTAACGTGCAAGGCCTCCACCTCCAGATACATCTTTAGCTGTTTTCCTACTGTAGATCGAAATGTAACGGAGTCATGTTATCAGAGAGTGGAGAGCAAGCTGAGATCTTCCTGAGATGTTCATCTGTGCTTCATGACTTAACGTTATTTGCAACTGTCGTGTATTATCATCCCCTGTACGTTCGACTGCTTGCTCTTATTCCTTTTCTAGGTTCTTACATGCCACCATGCTTACGTAACTAACTGGATCCCCGAGAGATTAAATTGCAGACCCACCTATATATTTTTTCTTCGAGGGTCGTTCTCTCTGATATAAATCCTAATGTTTGAGATTCTGACCTTGCCATTCATAAGATAACTTGGTTTTGTTCATTAGGAGGTGAAACGTATTTTTCAGCTGTAGTCCTATGCTAAATTAGTCGAGGTTTACGTGTTTCTTATAGCGTATGTTCTCTTTTCTTTAGCCGCCGCAACCAATCCATGTTTCATGTGTTGATACTTTGTTTAGGCCCTTGAGGGTTAGTGTCCGGAGGAGAGATGACAAGGGCAATCTTACGAATACTGTATGGATTTGATATTAAATTGGATTCTGATGTGGTACTGTATTAGTATCGGTCAATATCGATACTGTTTCGGGTAATTTTTTAAATGTATGAAATAGTCTTTGAATTTTTTTAAAAATTGCAAAATAATCTATTGTCAAATTGTATAATTGTACTGTATATTTTTAACTGTCTTTAAAAATTAAAATAATAAATAATAATCACAATTAATATGAAATAACAATAATTTTTTGATATTTCACATATAAATAATAACCACAATTTATATGAAAAATGACAAACATTATTATACAAATATAAAATTAAGAGTAATTTAAAGTATTTAAAATATTATAATTTAATTTTCATTATATAATAGATAATAATTACATCAAAACATCCAATAAAAAGAATAATAAATATTTTTAAATTTTAAATTATTATAATTTATAACAAGAGTTCGATAAGGAAACAACTAAGTAAAATTTAAACATGAAATAAAAATATATTATTTAATTTATTATCAATTAAATATATTATATATTTGATTAATTAAAATTAATTATTACTAAAATTATAATTTATTATTATTAATAAATATAATTAAATTTAAAAATATTTTTGAAATATATATATATTTCAAATAAAATTTAATTTAATAATTGAAAACATATAAAATAAATATTAGCTTATAAATAACAAATTTTAAATTATTTATTTTAAAAATTAAATATTTTTATTAATAAATATGATATAAACTATTAAAAATTTAAATAAAAAATTTATTTTTAATGTTTATTTAATTTATAATTATTATTAACAATAAAATATTTATTTTATTTTAAAAATAAAAATTAAAAATTACAATAAAAGTTTAACTAAATAACAAATTAAAAAATATTTGAAAAAAGAATTGGAGGGGAGGAGCGGTGGTGGGAGATTTAAAAAATTTTAAAAAATTTGAAAATTTTATAACTTATTCCCTCTATTTTTTAAAATTTTAGGTACTAATTGATATGTGGTAGTATTTATAATACCGACCGATATTAGTTAGTATTGACTAATATTTAAATTTGGTATCAAAAATTAATATTTTGTATCATTTTTTGACTAGTACAGTACGATACGGATTTCATGTCTATGAAATCGACGTTGAAAATAAGCTTTGAGTTGAATTAGAAATTCAACATTATTATAATAAAAAAAAGACTTGTCCCTTTTTCTTTAGTTGAATTAGAAATTCAACATTATTATAATAAAAAAAAACTTGTCCTTTTTTCTTTAAGCAAAAAAGGCAAAAATAATTCTAACCTTTACAGTTAATCGTGTTATTTGTTTCAATTAAATTTTAAAGTTTTACAAACATTTAAATTAAAAGTTTTTTGAACGAAAATCTTAACAAAGACTTGACATGATTAGTTATCTGACATGTTATGTTATAATATTTTATCTTTAAATGAGGTTTATAATATAACATGTTAGCTTATTTGTTTTATTTATTTATTTATATTTTATTGTTATATTACTTATTTTTATTTGTATGTTGATGCAATTGTTGTTATTATCTTTTATCTTTTTATCTTTATTAATTTATTAATTTTTATTCTTTATAATTATATTCTTTTGTTTTCAATTTTTATTGTTTTACCTATTTTATTATGTTTTATATTTTATTTATATTATTTTTACTTTTACTTTTACTTTCTATTACTATTATTTTTATTTTTATTATTACCTTTTACGTCTATTTTATTTTATTTTTTAATATGCATCTTTTATTTTTATTATTTTATTTTATTTCATATTTATTTTTATCTTTTTATTTTAGTTTTAATTTTTTACAAACAATTCTCAAAATTATTTTTTCCTTTTTTTCTTTTTTAATGAATGTATTGAAAATAACCTCTTTATCAATTAAGGATAAGATTGTGTAGTTTTGGACTTCTATTAAAATGTTATTGTTATTGTTGTTTTTGTAATATAACACATGTGCCAAGTGATATTATGGGACTTATTCTTAATTTTAAAATACATAAATATTGTAATTAACAAATTTATTTTCTTAATTAATAAAATATTTTTAAGTAATATAATATTATAACTGTTTAAATAATTTTATTATCTCTAAAATCCTAATTTACTCTCTCAATGTACTCCACTCTTCTTCTTTGATTGTCGCGACGTTCTCGTCTAACGGCTTCTTCACTTTGCCTAATTCATCTTCTTCAATGATATATTCACATTTCTTCTTCCTTTTTCATGGCTTTACTCTTGACTTCTTTTATGTGGTAATTTTCACGCTTATGTCCTGTTATATTTTCATTTATCTTGACATTTTTGCTTGCCTCTTATGTGGTCCTTGTTGCGCATTGGAGGCAATTACTCGTACATATTATAAAAGGGACCTACATTAAATAGAAAGGAGGGAGTAGGGGTCTTGTTGGTTATGTGAGAAGCGTGCCTTTTTTTTTTTCTCATAACTTTTTTTCGTTACTTATCTGGTTATTAAATCAAAGAAGCATTACCTTAATTGAACTCCATCACTAAACATGATGATCAGATTCGTCTAATATACCTAGTTAGTATATTTTGTTTTCAACTAATAGAGTAAGAACTAATATATCTAGTTTTTGAAATTTACAGTCTCCTGGGATCAAACCTCAAGTGAATGCAATAGAGTAAGACCATAGGATAGGATTAAAAACACTATAAGATGAATCTATTCAATCTTTATAGGTGAATGGAGTTAAGAATTCTAAATTTTTATGGATGCAATCAATTCCAGTAATAATAAAATTATTATTCATTAATCAAATATAAAATAAAATGTTTAAATTGATTATATAACTTTTAGTTTCATGTGCTTGCTTTTAGGCTAGCTTTTGGTTGAGTTTGACTCGGTTAATAAGTTTATCCAAAGATGTCCCTTTTTTGAAATGGAAAGGAATTGATATTGCTAAATTTTTGAAAAGCTATTAATTGCTCATTTATGATATGAATCTGGTTGAAATGGTTAAATGGGGTTATAGATTATACATGTTCCTTAATTTTGTTTCTAGATTATCTTAAGTTTGCAGTTATAGCACTTCAAGGTGGGTTTCCTCTTAATACACCGTAGTAATTGTACGGATTGGACTTGTCTTATTTCAATAGATTCATCAAACTTTTTTGTTTTTGCATAAGAGTTTGATGATCCATGAAAACTAAAATTAATTTAGACGAGAATCAATCATGTGAAAATTTAAATCCTAATAAAATATTAGTAATGTTATTTGGTAAGGGTTGAGTTTAATTATACTAAGAATAGCTACAGTCTAATTATATTTTAAAAAAGAAATACCTATGAAAAAGAAATGTTTCAAGATAAATTCATATAACTATTTTTCATTCAATATTATTAGTAATTTCTGCATATTTAACATCTTTAAGGTATAGAGTAATATGCATATCACTAGTAATGACTGATTCTCCTTATAAATATTGCATATTGTATTGGTTAACTATATAGAGTGGCAATTGTGCCACTCTTATCAAACTTGCTTTCTTATATAGTTTTGTATAGTTCTTAATTATTATTTTTTCCAGGTCCCTATTGATAAACATGGTTTCATAATTGTATGTATGTCTCCTATCAATTAGTCAAAACCTAAGATCCTATTTTGGTCATTTTAATGACTTATGTTGCTTTTACTGTTCTCTACTGGTTGATACATATGTTATAATGGCCCAATATGGAAGTATAAGGCCTTTTCATGGTGGGATTTCATGTTAGAACCTAAATTCAAATATTTGGCAGGTTTATTGCTACTTTAGTTTCGACTTCAAAGAGTCTTTGATACTTATTAAGTCAAACCAAAGTTATATTATGTTAGCAAACCTAAAGAAAATTCATGGGGGCGTTGATGTGTATGTAACTAATAATTGAGACACACCTTTCCCTAAACCTGACATATTATATATAACTGGAGGAGAGGAACATGTTAGTGACCATGATGATGATGAATAGGGTATAAATATGGATCAATATGGTGAACATATAGATGACAAGGTGAGCATGTGAATGAACATGTGGAGGAACATGTTGAATATGTTCAATCAAATTTTCATATAGACATTTTTTATAATCGTCAACCAGCTGAAATTGATTCAATTGATTGTAATGGTTTTATTAGTAGTGAAGAATATCCTAGTGGAGAGGAGTCAGGTGAAGCTTTGCATAGACTAAGTTCAAATATTAAGCAGAATTTTATAAATGTGGCACAACAGTGAAGATTGGATGTGGAGATTGGAACTACAAAAGAATTAAAAAAAAAGTAGAAGTCATAAGAATTAAGTGTATTGATGGGTGCCCTCGAGAGTTATATTTTGGATATGATAAAAAGGAGAGATATTTTAAAGTAAAGAATTATAAACTTGATAATAGTTGTTTTACGACTAACAAACCAAATTTGGTTTTTAACAAATTCTTGATGAGACCTTTCAAGGATAGAATTCTTAAGAAACCTAGTATTTTAAACTAAAAAATGGATGAAGAGTGCAGAGAGAAACTTAACTTTTTTTGTTAATTTAAGCACGTGTAATAAGAGATTGAGTAAAGAGAGAGTAATAGATTATGTTAATGAATATGCGAATCTGCAAGGATATATACATAAGTTGAAGATAAGTAATCCTATATCAACAATAGAATTACAACTATCAACAAATAAGGAGAGTTCCTTGCTAAAGATAATAATAAATTAAAATTTAATTATCTTATTAATACTTCGTTATCGTATGTTATACATCATATTCATACTTCATTATTTTCTATTGTACATCATATTCATGGTTCATTTAAGACCTATTTTTATTATAGATGGCTTTTTTTTGTAAGATAGAGTTTCAAGGTCAATTGTTGAGTGCAGAAAGTAGGGATGATGATAGATGAATGTATCCATTGCCTTGGGATGTCGTGGAGGTAGAAAACACAAATTCATGGAGTTAGTTCTTGAATCTATTAGCATATAATTTGGAATTAGATGGTGGTGAAGGACTTACAATAATATATGATATGTAGAAGGTATCCTAATCTTTATATAGTTACAATTCATTTCATTATATTTTTAAAATTTAACTAACATCTTTTTTAATTGATATAGGAGTTAGTCAGAGCTGCAGTGGATACTTTGTCAAATGCAACTCACCGAATGTGTGCTAGAACTAAAAAAGAAAGGACCTCAAAAGGTGGTTTTGGAATTGCATATAGTCTAACTACATCGAATAATTTAGCGAGTAGCTGAAGAGGCTTGACAAAAAAAAGATTGGATGTGCTTCAACCTTACTTGAATACCCTAAATAGAGCTGGGCAAGATGTTACCAAAACTTTGAATCCAAATGCTCGGTAGTTGATAACAACATGAATAAAACTTTCAACAGTGGATTTTATCAGCTAGAGACAAGTCAAAAATTAGCATGCTTGAAACAATTAGAATCTTTAGTTATAAAGAGGCATGCAAATAGAAGACATTTTGCAGTTGGATGGATGTCAGATATAGTACCAACCATAATGAAGAAGTTGGAAAAGAACAAAAAAGATGCAATCTACTGAAGAATAGTTTTGAATAGACATGGCACCTATGAAGTTTCAAAGAGTGACCACAAACATACTATGAAGATTGGTAAACAACAAATCGGTAGCTATCTGACACCTTTGTAAACATACGATTAGTGCAATCTATCCTTAGAAAAAGGGTTGAGACATTCATAGATTCGTGTTATAAGAAGATTCAATTCTTAAGATTGTATAACCATATATTACAACCTATTAGGGATGAAATTTATTGGCCTTCAACCGATGTTAAGGTGATCATCCTCTAGTTAAAAGAGTAATGTCAGATAGACCTAGAATTACAAGAAGCAAGGTAACAAAATAAGCTAAAGAAATTAAAAAATCCAAACAAATTGTCTTAGAGAGGACAAATGCAGAAATGTAGGAAATATGGTAATTATGGCCATAATTATATAAAACACAATAAGGGTAGCTCAACGTTACATGTTGAGGCTTCTTCATAAGTATGTAAACCTTATTTGCATCATATGAATACGATTTTCAAACCTTGTAATAACTAATGTTTATCAAGTTATCACAGAGGCATCTTCATGTGTATATAATCTTTCAGTTTTTATCAATTTATATTGGCTTTTGATAATCAAGGAATTTGTTTTTATGAAAAAAAAATTAGTTAAGCAGTGCAATGCAAACATAGTTGATGATAATGGTATACTGAGTCAACAAAGCAATATTATAAGGAATGTGTTTTTTTATCAGTTTACCTTAGATGAAATAATTGATGACTGTGTTTTTAGTATTTTTTTTATCAATTTGCTCGATTAATACATTTGGGTATGCCAATAAAAAAAGTTTGAAGATATTGATCTGCACACATTCAAATTATCATTTGAACTAAGGGGTTTATGATTAAGAGAACATTCTATCATTACTTTATAATAGTTACAAGTTGAAGCAAACAAAAGGAGAATATTATTAACACAATCATTGCAAGAACAAAATTCACAGTTAAGTATAAATGAGTGAAACTATATGGATTAACATTTCTATGTAAATGTCATATTGACATATGGCATATATGTTAATGACTTTCTTATAATGTATCCGCATTTTGCTTTTTGATGTATGTCTCATTGGCTTTTTTATGTACATGTTGTATAAACAAAATGTGCATATTAGGCACATCCTTTTTTTTGTACGTATTGTTCAACCAAAATGAATTTTTTAGATATATATGTTTCTCGTGGCTATGACATATATGAAACAAGTTTTTAACTTTACACTGTTTATTCTTGAGGCAGATAAGCAAATTTTATGATAGAAGCTTAATGGGATAAAGTTGTTGCACAAGGATAGTGGCTAACTTAACTAAGACATTAGTTTGTAATAACAAACTATATATTACGCTTCTCCTTCAACTAAAAACGTATGGTATAATTTACATTGAGTTATTTATACATAACATAATTCATAAATAAATTAATTTAATATCATTTCCCCTAACATAGTTAAAATAACAAGTATTATAAGTACAACAAATCCTATTGTAATATTTATTAACATAAACTTCATCTCTTTTTTTCTTTTGCCAACTAATTTATATCATGCTTTATGAACTTCATTTGTTCCTCAAAGTCCTTAATTGTGCTTGTTTCATTAGTATTTGTTCCATTAGTACTTATTTCAACCCCCTTCTTTAACGTTGATATTTTTTCCTTAATTTTTGAATCACTTCAACGACTCTCTCAATAAATTTGTCATCATATCATCTAGAAAAGCCGCATCTCCTAATTTAAAATATTTTATTTCATTATATAAGCTTCAAACACAAGTTTTTAATCTATTAACAAATATATTCTCATAGGATAATTGGGACATCCATAGAATCTTTATCCTAGATTATTATCACTCCATGAAATTCTTAATGTGGATTTTAACCCATAATAGGATACCACATTTTCAATGTTTAAACTTATTTTTGTATTAGTAGTTGATAAGGATTCTATAGGTTTACGAGTTCTCACTACAATAATCACACCAATGAAAAATAGAAGAAATTTGCAGCTGTGTCACTTAATAGATATAACAAAACAGTATGACCAAGATACATAAAGAAAATGGACACTAAAGTTATAGCATGACCAAGATATACATATAAGCAGCATAACTAAGATACATAGAAATTTGTATGTTTCCCTTAAAATTATGATGATTATTCTGCTAACTTCATCTATTTGTATGTTTCAACCTATATAAATTGGACATTAAAGATACACTTTGTCTCTTATAACTTTCCTAATACTAGCATATAATATTACTAATTATTGTTTACCTTTAGAAGGTGGTTCTTTTCCAACTTATAGCATATAGGTAGAACTTTCTTCTTTAGTTAACTTTTCCAACTTATAGTATATAGGTAGAACTTTCTTCTTTAGTTAACTTTCCAAAGTCAATTGATAAGAGTGATATCACTTACTTTAATAATAGATGAAGAATAAGGATTTTGGTTCCCTAAGAAAGGATTTTGAATAGTCATCATTCTATGGTCTACAGGTTCTACTCCTTGACTAGCAAAATTCCTAATTTTAAGTTTGAACACCCAATATCCAAATACAAGGCAAATTCATAGGGATTATAATTAATTTTGAGTTATAACTAATTTTGAGTTGCAACTAGTTTATAAAAATCACAATAATTACAATAAAGCATATATATATATATATATATATTTCCATAACCAAGTCATGACTTAGAGTTATCTTACATGCTTTATAATAGGATATTGGAGCCAGTGAGTTATATAGCTATCTTATATACTTTGACAACGGTTAAGACGGGCAAAGAAGATGGTGACAATGATTAGGGAGAAAGAAGATGGCGCGAGAGCGGTAAGATGGTCGAAGAAAGAAGAATGCCATTGAAGAAGACAAAAGAGGAGAAGAGAATAAGTCACTGGAAGAGAATGTTACTATAATCAGAGAAAAGGAAAGGACAATGACGAGTGAATTAGGATTGGGATGGATTTTGGGGATAGGGCAATTAGGATTAAGGATTTTGTCAGGAAAGAAAATTTAATTAGTAATAATATTTTATTATATAAGAAAAGATTTTATTAATTAAGAAAATAAAATTGTTAATATTTTATGTTTTATAAAATTAGGAATAGATTTACAGTGTCATGTTGACCACTGGTGACACTATACCCATTTTAAAGGTAAAATATTATTATTTATTGCAATGTCCACAATTAAATAACAAATGACTATCGACATCAAGTCTCTGTTAAAATTTTCATCCATAAGAGAATTAATTAGGGTACAATAAAACATTAGATTTTATTTGTATTTAATTGTAAATATCATGATTACTTTTATAAATGTTAGGATTATTTTTGCCCTTTCTACTTTCTTGGTTGTCTTCATCATTTCCCTTTATTGCCCTTTTTGCTTTCTTTGTTATCTTCATCATTTCTCTTTATTGTTAAGATGCAGCCAGTTGTTGTTAATCTTGATTTTTTTTACTTTATGACCTATAGTAAATGTTATTAATAAATTGCATACCTATAATAATTAATGAGCTAATGGTGATTGGTGAGCTATTGTTCTCATTAGAAGTTGAAGAGTTCAGTCTGCAAGCAAAATGTAGAACCTAACTACAAATATTTGTGAAGTTGATTATTACTTGCACAATCTAACCTAAAATAAAACAAATGTTAAGCATAAAAATTAAAGGGCAACTATAAACTAACATAATATAAAAGATTAAAAAAATTGAAAGAAAGAGTTTAAATGCAATCGTAATAGCAAATAATCATAATCAAATTATAAAAAGTGAGTTTTGATATTATATTGTAATACTTCTAACAAGTGACATTTTTCAGTTTTTTAGTATTTGGGCAATTAACCATTGTATAATTTGCATATACATATAGGAAAAGATTTGATGACTATCACTTGGTAGTTATTAATAATCATCATTATCATAAAAGACTAGTAAAAATATCATTTTAATAAAATAAAAAACTTTATTATCAAATAATAATTATTACTAATCATCAAAACAATAATAATCAATCAGTTGAGTCCATACATATATTGGTGTAGGGGGAGTTTTAAAGCAACATTATCGATAATCATTTTATATCAAACGTACGTTGTTATTTAATTAAGGTGATTAATTTTGGTTCTAATTTAGATAAGTTGTTTGTTAAGATAACAAGTTTATCAAGTTTTAGTGCTTCTTGACTCTCTTAATTCAGATGAGGGTTTATTTCAATTATCTAAGTTAAGTTGACTCTGCTAATGTTGAAAGTAATCTCTTTATTTCTCTCGCTCTCTATATATATAATATTGAGTTTGTTTTAATTTTTATATTTGAGTTTATTTTAGTTTATATGCATACATATTACCATATACTTTAGATACTGAGCTTGAATGAAAGAAATTATTCGGACTTTGATATTTACAATAAATCATGTGTTATACAACATCACCAAAAAAAAAAAAAAAAGTAAATGTGTGTAATCATTGTAATCGCATAGCAAATAAGGAAGCAGCAAACCTAAATAAAGGCAGCAACTTGTTTAGCTTAGGAGAGAAATCCTGACATAAACCTCAAGCTGAAAAAGTTGCAATCAAGCTTTTTTCTTCGCATTGTCTTTTTCTTTTTGCTGTTAAACTAGCCTTCGATAATATTCATCGTATTGTTGCCTTTGTCCAGATACCTGATTCCCTTTTTAGCTCCCTGAAAACCACAGATTATAAAGAAAATCATTTATTCTTCGCATTAATTCAATATAACTTAAACTTTCATTTTATTAACTTTGATTTTAAAAAGATTAAATAAAATAAATAAATTCATATGTTAAGTTTGCAGTATTTCGTATAAAGCGTATAAATGTTTTACGGACTGTATGCGTAGATTGAAAAGTGCACATCGATTTTTGTTTCAAATAATAAAGTGGAGCAAGGCTTAAAAAGATGGGATGATTTTTTATATATTGATAAATAAAAACATGGAAAGTATTTAGAAGGAACCCAATAGCTGCCGCCTTCATAATAATAATAAAAAAAAACCGCAACATGGTGATTTGATTAGGGCCGCAACATCTTTGGATTCCAGGTTTTGTACCGAAGCACTTTCCTCGTAACAAACATTTCTGGGCCACCATTCCCAGAAGAAGAGATGAGTGTGGCGCATTTGAATTCCAGTGACTTTTCCGAAGTAACTGTTGTCCAAAATCCAATGCATGCTTGTTTGTTCCACTGTCGGATTTGGCAGGTTCTGCCAGTAAGGCAATCACTCTCTTGTCATGTGTGTTAGGTATGGCCAATGAACAAATATACTTCTTTGTTCACTACCAAATGTGGCAGACTTTTCTATTTAGTGACAATTATGGTTTTCACTCTCTTTTATATAGGAAGGACAAGAAATGAAGTTCTCTATGATAGCAAAACAGAGAGTGTAGAGCGTGGTGAAAAGGGTGTGGTTGTTCTACATCTGGGTGGTGACAAGAGTTTTTGGCCATTCAACGGAAAAATGAGCAGCTATAATCTAAGACAAGAGCAGAGAAACTTCATCAAATACTTAACTGATCAGGTATTATGTGTATGTCGTGTGTTTCTTTTCCTTCATGTTCTACTTAAAGAGAAGTAGTTGGAATATTTTAATCGATTTATGTTCTTAGTGATTTGATGGTTTACTCTTTAAAGTTCAGTCGAGTGAATTCTTGTTGTCAAGGATAAAAGAATCCGAACTTGTCTCCTTCTCTCTGTGGGTATTAATGAGGGTGGAAACCTAGTCATATGTCCAATTACAAGCATATCGGACCTTTCTCTCTGTCCGTCTGTGTCTGTGTTTGAGGTGATATTGTAAGCATGCAGGAAAAGGTAAATATTTAGTTTGATGACAGTGGTCAAAAGAAGAAAGTCTTAGAAGGAAGAATTGTTGTGAACCCTTCAAAGATTTAATTTCTTTCTTTATTTTTATTGACCTAAGAAGCCAAGTAGCAATCTAGAATTGGGATTTCCACATTTCTCTCTTGTAAAATGAATCACATTACGAAGCGCTAAAGAAGTGGACGTGAATGTTTTCTAAATATCGTTGGGATTTGAAGTTTTTTTTTTAATTTGGAAATTCTTCTAACTTTTGTGCCTATTTCTCTTTTTGGTGATGCTAAAGAATTAAAAATATCAATGACTTGCAGGGGATATTAGACGATCACTTTGAACATATCCTTGATTTACGACAAGGAGAGAGTCCCCGGTTTTTAATAGATCTGATAAACATGTTCTGCAGTGATGCTGAAAGTTGCATAACACAAGTGAACAAATACATGTAGTTAATTTTTCAGTAATACTTCATATTTGTTGCGATTTAAGTTCATACTTTCTGATCGCTTCTTAGTTATTTGAATACTTTTTTGTATTGATATCATCAGGAATGAACATATTATTGACTATGCGAAAGTTATTACCTTTGTTCATCAGATAAGGGGGAGTAGCTCCAGGTAAATCTCTACATATACCTTGCTTGCATGCTTATATAGTTCTCATCCTTTTTGATCCTATATATTTCAATTCAAAGACTTTCACTTTCATACGCAATTTCTATAAATATTGTATTATCTATAACAAATTATTTTCCCTTTATGTTTCGGTGGACAATGTGTTTTGCTTTTGTATGAAAAAGCTCGTGGTTTGTAGCATTCATTGAAATTAAACAAATTCAAGATTGATTGAGTGCATCTCTATGAATAATTTATGGTTTATGCCTCCACGATACTTAACGTTCTATACAAGCGCATGAATTAGGGTCAAGTCTTATGTCTGTGTACAGACAAACTTGAAGACAAATATGGGTAATCATTAAAAGAAAGAGAGAGAGACGTTAAAGTTAAACAATTAACCTTGTAAAGAAGATTTCCAACCAAAAAAAAAAGAGTAATAACATAAAGAAAGTTAGAATACATTCTCTGAGCTAATAAGTATGAGCAAAGCTTTTAAGCTTCCGTGAACTGTTATTTCTAATTACAGTGTTCCATCTCAGCATCAAGTATAATATTGCCTTTGCGATATTGGTTTACTCAATTCTTTATTTATTTAGTGCTGAATTTATGTTTGGTGTTACAGTATTGGCGGTCGTCGCATGGCCCTCGCTTGTCGTGACCTTCGATATGCTTGTGATGATATGGATCATGCAAGGTAGAAAAATATGAATTTTACTTGTTTATTTATTAGAGGAAGAATACTAAATTATGTGAATACTTATTGGTTTTACGCTTCTTTATCAAAGTTGATTGAAACTATTAGCTTATAGATTTTGAGCTGCACTTGTTATTGATTCATGATTTCTACTAATTTCGTTTGAACACATTGCATCGTGCTATAAGTCCTCGGAAACTTAGACAAGTTAGAAGTTCCCTTTGTGTCAAATATCATTTATTATTAAAGAGCACAATTTATAATTATTGTGCAGTCTGTATTTGAAATCAGTCAATATCTATTGTATGAATAATGGTATGATTATGCAATATCTAAGGAATCTCTTTTAATCAAACTGTTTGATTTTGTCTGGATTTATTGGCACAAATGTTAGTGTTAAGAAAATTACGTCTTTGATCCTCACTCATCTACAAATCTACTATGCCTTAGTTTTCTTTACATAAATTAATAATTAAGTATCCATCTTTAAGATACATATGCATGATGGATTTTAGACTATGATAGATTTTGAGCTTAGGGTTAACTTTAGAGTAACCGCGATAAATTATAAATCTAAGACTATGATAGATTTTGTGCTTCGCGTTAATTTTAGAGTAGACTCGATAAGTTGTAAATGTAAATTAATTACACTTCGGTTTGATACAATTCATATTCACTTAATAAAACTTTTAACTCTTGAAATCGGATACCTTTCACCAAAAGCAAAAAAAAAAATCATTGTGGAAACAGATGCTAAGACTTTTGGTGACCATTATATTGTTTCAGTCCACAAATTACAATGTTTATGGTAACAATTATTTTTGATTGTTATTTCCTTAAAACATGTATTTATTAACTAAAGTATCGTGATTACAGGTGCCTTGGACATTTTAACATGGTTAAGGAGGAATACCAAATTTTAAAAGACAAATTCAATATTATATCTCAGGTATTACTTATTCTAAATTCTTTTTCATTATAATTTTGAGAATTTTCAAATAAAAAAGGCAAAGATATATGGTTAAAACTTTTGAATTTTCTTGCGGTTTTATTCCTTTTTTTTGAAAATTAAAGGTAATATATTACTAATACTGTAAGCTTATGTACAATCATCATCATCATCATCATCATTACCCAGTTTGGAATCTCGCAATAACGCGAGGTTTGGGGAGGTCTGATAGTACGCAGCCTTACCCCTACATTGTAGAGAAACTGTTTCCGGTAGACCCGCAGACATATGAGATAATAATGAAAAAAGATGGAAATAAAAAGATAATGAGAAGTATATACCTGATATGTAGCCCAGCTCTGTAAGAATTCCTGATAGGCAGGAATGGACACGTCGCTGCTTTACTCCCGTAGGACTATAATTACTTGTGCTGCACTCCTGAGAGAACGGTAATGTTATGGTTACCGACATCCGTTCTGGACTTTCCCCTGCACCTTAAAAAGACTAGAAGTATGACAGAAGGACTAGACTACCACACACCACTAGACAAGACATATAAGGCTATTTACGCTGTTGAAACACTGTTCGAGTGGTACCAGTAACAACTCCTGATAGACTTTCTCGACTGTCATTGGTGAACTTCAAAGGGTTTCTCGAACCTTTATCCTATTCCGCCAGAATTGTCTACTTCTGGCCGCTTCCGTGGTGAGGGCTAACTCTGTCATATATTTCTTGACCTCTTCCCTCCAGTTTTTGTATGGTTTGCCTCGTCTCCTCCTGTATCCACTAAGGATAGTTTGTTCGCATCTTCTGACCGGCGCATCAGAGGGTTTTCTGATCACATGCCCAAACCACCTAAGCCTGGTCTCACGCAACTTGTCGGCAATACTGGCCACCTGAAGTCTGTCCCTCACAACCCAATTACGTACCTTATCTGGTCTGGTAAGGTCACATATCCGTCCCAGTATACGCATCTCTGC
>JAOTAY010000189.1:30012862-30027336 GCA_025629805.1 Erythroxylum baracoense
TATCAATTAAATATATTATATATTTAATTAATTAAAATTAATTATTATTAAAATTATAAATATCTTAATTTAATTTATAAAATTAATTTAATAATTATTAATAAATATGATAAATTTTAAAAATATTTTTAAAATATATAAATTTCAAATAAAAATTGATTTAATAATATAAAATATATATAATAAAATATTATTTATAAATTATTTATTTAAAAATATTTTTATTAATACTTTATTAATAAATATTATATAAAAGTTTAAAATAAATTTAAATAAAATAATTTATTTTAAAGTTTTATTTAATGTATAATTATTATTAGTAATAAAAATATTTATTTTATTTTAAAAATAAAAATTAAAAAATCACAATAAAAATTTAACTAAATAACTAATTAAAAAAGCTTTAAAAAAAGAAAGGTTACCTTATTAACTTATTGTTATCATATTAACTTATTTATAAAAAATTTTATTTAACCAAAAAATATTTTTAAAAAATTATTATATTTAATGCATTGATTAAGAAACTTATTAATTGGCATTATTAACTATTGATATAATATTTATTGTTTGATTTTAATTTTAAATAATTTATTTAAATTGACTAATTATTATATATGCTGAAGAATTTATTTAATTTGTATTTAAAAAGTAGCTTACAAAGCATCTCTTGGTAAAAAAGAAAAAAGGCTGGTGTTGTACTTATACTAAATTAAATTTCCCAAAATTATTTTTTTCAATTTACTTCAATTATTTTCACTGTTAAAAATTAATCAATTCATTAAATAATTAATTAATTTTTATAAATTAATCGTTTTATAAATTAAATAAATAAAATTTTTTATTTAATAATACTCTTTTTAATTGAATTTTATATAAAAGATACCATCATTTAATTATAATTTAAAAATTTTAAATTATTTAATTTAATATTAAATAAATTTTAGTTTTAAAATTTTATTTGTTTATTTTTAGTCCGAGTTTTAAAACGCGGGACCATCGCGCCATTAACTTCGAAGGATATCATTACCCGATGTCCACGATCCGTGCTAGCAGACGCCCAGCCGACGGTGGAGAAGACGTTGTTTTATATAAAGCTGGAGAAGTACGATGCAGCGGCGAAGATCAAGATTATAAAGGAGGTTAGGGGTTTTCCTGATTTGGGGTTTAAAGGAGGCCAAGGATTTGGTAGCGAAAGCTTCTGTTTTGTTGAAGAAGGGTAGTGAAGAAAAAGCGGCTTTGGGTCCCTGGCAATTTCAACATACAAGTAGTTTGCCTATCGTACATGGTTTAAAGGTCAATCATGGAAAGCTCCAAAACGTTGTTGGTTACCATGCCTAATGCACTCAAGTTGCTTATTTGAGGCACGAGCTGATTACCGATTTTAATCCTTCCGCTTGCTGCATTCTTCCGGAGGATGGACTGGACTTTGTAAGAAAGCATCAGTTTTTCTGAGTAACGTCAATTTGTGTGCTGGTTACTTGTGTGACAAATCGAAAATGACAAACTTTGATTCTTGAAGTTCTGTGTCAGATGGAGAAAGCTAATACTTGAGCTTGAGGAATGGTTAGTAGATGAAACTCATTGCAATTTTACGAACTTAATGAGCACAATGGAAAGAAACTCTCTTAATTTCTCCATTTTTTAAAGCTCTAATAGTATATGTTCATTATTTTCCCCAGAAACCCAAAAAAAAAGAAGAAGAAAGAGACATGTAAAGCATAACGGAGTGAGGTAACTCATGTTGTATTCGTACCCATGAAAAAGGATCATCTTAAGATGGTATTTCTGACTTACAAGTTATACCAGTCTCTTTGCTTTATATATCTCATCCAAACTCCAAGCCCCTAAACCTATATGATTCTAGTCAAAATAGTACTGCCGCAAGTAATTTAGGTTCCATAGAATGCTGTTTCGTTTTTGAGATTTACAACCCTAACTACATTTACAGTTATGGACAACATGACAGCCGAAATAGCTGGGCTGGCTGATGTCAAGTAATGTGTATTTCATGCCAAACCGTCGAGACTGTCCCATACGTTGATCTTGTCATCTGCAATAGTTTGCATACAGTACCATAGTTAGACCTTTATATGCATATCCCTCAGTAAAATACCCGGTACATCTTTTCTAGAAGGAAGATAGAGAGGATATAGAAGGAAAAGACATTTGCTGTTCGTACGAAAATTCCTAAAGAATGACTAGGTAGTGGTCTCATTTTCCCTTTGGAAACTTTGTTTTGGGGGAAATTTTATAACAAGACAACAAAATTATAGCCATCAAGCAAAACAACCATAGTTGCCTTGCACATTGGCGTGTCAACTAACAGGCAGATGGCAGAATTTTTTTTTATAAAAAAAGTTAATACATAATCTCCAGAAAGAAGTTTATCTAGCTCATTTTGTTAACTGAAACTATTTTTGTTTGGCATGGTTCAATGGTATTGGTAACTGCTAGTTTTCTAGAGCCTCAGAAACATTCCAGAAACTTTACTCTGGATAGACAGAATTAAAAGAAAGAATGCAAGTTTATGTTTTAGGGAGACTAAAGAATAACTTGTACTAAAGAAAAAAAACACTAGCAAGACTTGCCAGAGAAATGCATACCCGTTATGACACGTCCTATATTTGAATGCTTTCATTGCTGCTTCTGCAAAAAGTTGAGCGGCTTCTGCTTCACTTTCTGCTTTCTCAGCCTCCCGAGCAGCCTCCTCAGCCGCTGCAATTGCAGCTTCTGCCTCTGCAACAGCTTTTGCAGCTGCTGCTGCAGCTTCTAAAGCAGTCATGCCCTTGATCTTTAATAGCTCTTGATCAACCTGGGATTTAGTTAGGATTTTAGCACTCTTCTCTGAATTTGGAGAATCCTTATGCTTTTCCTCTAGCAAAAGGGGAGAGTTTCTTCTACTTTCGGAACCTGTTGAGCTAGATTGAATTCTGTATTTATGCTTGACCTGCGATAAAAAGGATAATGCGTATGAATTATATTCTTTTCAAGCGATTAACTTAAGCTTTGAAAATTCAAGACACATTGTATCCAAAAATTCTTTCCACCCCCTTGGATGCATGAAGACCCTGCTTGCCTAGTTCTAGCAATATTAACTTGATTTTGAAGATTTTAGAAACATTGAATCCTGAAATTCGTTCCAACCATTAAGATGTCTCAAGAGCATGCTTATTTGATCCTTTTAAAGTATTACATACATCACAAATATGTAACAAATGTTTTACTTGTGCCCACAAAAATGTTCAGAAGGTACTTGCATTCACTACCATGGCTCACATTTAACATGCTTTATCATGGAAAAGAATACTTGCTGAATTTCATGATCTTGTTCTTGGAAAAGTGAGTACCTTGATCAATGTTCCATTTGCAGTCAAAAACTTTAACTTTCCAGCCAAATGTTTTCTGAGGTTTGGGGGTGCCTTGTAATTGTCCTATAATATTTTTAATGTTCGTAATGTTAGAATCAGTCTGAAGAAAAAGAAATAAAATAGCATATATAGATGTGAATGAACAGGAAAAATTCCATTGCATTGTGTAAAATGGTAAGCACCAA
Organism: Erythroxylum baracoense; assembly: GCA_025629805.1. Lineage (NCBI taxonomy): Eukaryota > Viridiplantae > Streptophyta > Magnoliopsida > Malpighiales > Erythroxylaceae > Erythroxylum > Erythroxylum baracoense. The sequence goes on from JAOTAY010000189.1 coordinate 30,016,416, forward strand.
TATCAAACTACTATTTCGATAACAGAAACACGTCCTTGCTTCTTTTAGTGACAAAATTTTTCAGCACTAGTAACATAATTCTAGCTTCAAATTTTGAGGAAAAAAAAACTCCAGATTGCAGTTCTTTTTTTGGACAACTAATAACTCGGGTAAGAAGAAAGGGGCCTATTCATGAGAAAAGCTGGAATAAAGTTCGGCTAGTTTAAGTATCAAACGCATTAACAAGAAAAGGCTGCAGTTTACCTCATTCAGTCTTTAATTCGTAAATCATACTTTCACCATATAGCATCATAGTAAGATGAATGAATGTACCTCTATGTACAAAGAAATTGAGCCCCTGTCAGAACCATTTGCCTCATTCAGTGCGGTAATGGCCTCTAATATTAAATTATCCAACCTGAAACGATGATACAGCAATAAGAGTATCAATCATCAATCATAAACTGAAACAAGAAAACTCATGCCCATCTATAAAAATTTCAAGGTCTTATCCTTCGAAGTATATACATGCTTCACTGAAAATATGAACTGATCAAAAGTCACAATAACCAAAACAAAAAACTATTTAATTTCTACTACTGATTGCTAAAAGTGCATTTTTCTTCTGTTTCCAAACAACTCTACTGCCCCATTATTTAAACAAACTCAGCATTATTTTTGAAAAACTGATATATCAAACGGATTCCTTCTGCTAATATGGTGAACCAAGATTTGAAAAAGAGCATTTCAGATTGGTAAACTCAAGGACTGCCAAGCAGTAGGCCTTCGGACTAAAAGGCTTGTGGTGAAGATTATAATTTATAAAGTCGTACATGCTATATGGCCATAAGACATGACAAAAGATATTTAAAATTTAATTTAAGTTCAAGTATAATTTAAAATGTTGTAGATGAAATATGGTCCTAATGGAGAAAAGTTTTGTACTATGAGTACTTTCAGTTAGACTGTTGCCTACTATTTCTATCTGTCATAGCTTTTTCTTCATAACAACTTCATATGGACAGTCATTTCAGAGATTTATTCTTCTCTTAGCCCATTTGGAACCAGAAGAACCACTCCCTGTACTTTAGCACCCAGGAAATGGAAAAACAACTTTATATGCATTACTATGGGCTCTACTTGAGCACATCCAACCATGATTTTATGTTTCATGAACGTTTATTTATTATTTAAAATAATTAAGAGAAAATAAGCAGGAATATCAGGTCGTTCAACTTTATCAATTCCAATGAGTATCACTAGAACTGATCTTCAAGGTGCATAATTGTTCAGAAATTAGTCTGTTGCTAGTCCAATTCCAACAAATTATCAACAAAAATGTATCATATGCAGCACACTGAAGAACGCAAATATTGAACATCAGAAGGGATGTGACCTTAAAGTTACTCCTCTAGGAGCACCATTTCTTGGTGTTCCATTGGAAACTGCAAGAGGTGTAGCATCGACAATTTCTTCATTGCTCTGTCGAACAATGCTCAAAGCCTTGGAGGTTTCACCGCGCTTGGAATTTTGAGGATTTCTCTTAAGTGCAAGTTTCGCTTTTTGCCTAGACCCCCATATTGCAGTAACATTAATATTTCTCCATTTATCCTGCCAAAAATTAACTAAATGATTAGTATTTTCTAACAAGTGCCGACTGATGAACTACACTATTAACAATTGAGAGTCCATCATTAGTTTCTATACCCAATAAATCAAATTAATTTCAGGTTTTGAATAAACAAAATCGATCTACAAAGAAAATTGATATTTATGGTTCTCTCCCATCATGCATACCTTGAGATCAACATTGGAGCGTAAATGCAAGACAGCACTGAACTCAGGGTCCATAAGTATAGTGCGCCATCTGCCCCTCCCATGCTTAACCACGCCAGCTCTAAGAGCTGCCTCTTCTTCAGCTGTCCACTTCTGTTTAGGAGCCCCCATCAATATGCAATGCCCTTTCCAAGAAAATTTTCTGAGTTTAACTCGACCCCATCACCAATGGAAACCAAACAATTGATAGTGCACTAACTACGCATATATTGAGCAATTCTAACCAGAACAATCACAGGAGCATTCTACATAAATCATGAACCAAAAGACGGAACTTTGAGATCCAATTTTAACATAATTAACAAATGTCAAAATATTTTATAATTATCCATCTCCACAAACAATTTCTTCTTTGCCATGAAGTTCAAATGCGTACACAGGCACAAAAACCGGTATAAAGTAAACTAGAAAAGAACACAAAAGAAAAAGAAATGAAAATAACGAATCTGGGCGGCTAAACGTAAATCAAAATCCGAGTTCGAGAAGATAAACTAGAGATCATAAAAATCCCAAAAGAAAAACAGAAAATTCAGCAAATAATGTAAAGCAAAAAATGTAAAATTAAAACAAAAAATCAAATTAATTACAATCTGTTTTAGGTGCTGAGCTGAGCCTGTTCTTACCTGACCAGAGGAACCAAGAAGTGAAGAATTCACAAAGGGATCATTGTAGATTATTTATATATACACACATCCATATATATATATATGGAATTGCAAGTAAATGGAGATGGAAGAGATTGAGCGACTGAAACACAGTTCGTCCTTTTCTTCTTTTCTATGGATTTTATATTTGGGCCGTCAAATGAAAATACGACTTGTTCTGATCCTTTTTTGCAAATTTCTCTGTAACTATCGTTTGCCTGTTGCTACCCCTATCGTTTCTAAAATTACCATTCTTGCCCCTTAATTAATGATTATATTAAAACATGATTAACCAATTTTAAGGAATTGATACGTGTTATTGTTTAGTTACGAATTTGAAGACACCTTAAAAAACTCAATCGGTACATTTAACCTTAAAAATTTTGAATGTTCCAACTTTTTGCGATATACTTTAATTTAAAACTAATCAATTAATTAACTAATTTATTAAATTTATTAATTAATAAATTCTTATAAACTAAAATAAATTAATTAATATTCATTTATCAAAATTTTCAATTAATAAGAATAATTACTTTCAACCATATTTTAAATTTCTCAATTTAATTTAATATTTAGCCGATTTTATGATAGTTTAATACCAGTTGAACCTTTTAAACTGTAAACCTCTTCCAGTTTTTAAAACATTAATTTGAAATGATTTTATTTTAAATTATATTTTTAAATAACCAATGAAGTGATAAGTTTTCATGTTCAAAATGAAAACTCTTTTTGAATCTTATAATGAGTTTTTTTACTAATAAAAAACATTAACTTTAAGATGAGGAGAGTATCAATATACTAATTAACAAAATAGTTGAAATTGGAGTTAAATTAAATTTAAAATTAATAAAAAATATTTTAATTATAAATTAAAATAATATCTTAAATTAATTAATAGATTAAAATTTTAAATCTTTTAAAAATGAGATAAAATGATCTAATTTCAATACGATTAATTGTTATCTTTTATTATTTATAATTTTACATTAATAATTTTAGATTATGATTGTTATTCCATTATTGTATTATTAAAACACATGGCATATGTATAAGAGTGTAATTTAACTATTTAAAAAAACTTAGAAATTCACTTAAAAAGGGATTTCACCATCTTTCCTTATTTTCTTTTTTTAATTTTTGGCAGATTATGTGAAATAGTGTAATCTCAATGAATTGGGCATTCATAATATTTCCTGAAATCTTAAGGGGGATTCTGTAATTTTGAGAAGAATTTATGGTGAGAGTGTCGAACGTGCCGGTTCAATGGCATTGGCAACATTTTACCATTTGCTTTCAGGACAATCGTAATGAAAATGAAGTCTTGCGATATATCTCTTCGGAAGGATAATGAAGTGCGGGACGCAAGATACCTCTCCTTAGGCGAAAACTTCTTCTTTCCCCTAGGGGCCACACGTAACACGATTGTTCTAGGTTTTGGATTCCTTGGTTATTTTTGGTTACTCCTTGAGCTGGGATCGATTTTACATATTTGTGTTATCGGCGTGAAGATTGTTGGGGTCCTCGAAGTGCGAGATGCGAGATACCTCTTACTAGGAGAAAACTTCTTCTTTCCCCTAGGAGTTGCATGCAACATGTTGTTCTGGGTTTTCGAATTCTTTGGTTATTTCTTGGTTACTCCTTGAGTTAGGATTGATTTTACCTGTTAATGTTAGTGGTGTGAAGATTTTTGGGGTCTTTAGCCATGCTTAGGCATGGGTAAACGACGTAAAACCCCACATAAGGGACGAGATATTATAACCGATTGTGTGTTTGGATTACAGGTTGCAGGTTCAATAAATCAAACGGATACCACGAGTTGAATGAGGGTGTGGATGATGGCGTGCAGGGGGTTGGGGCATCCGACCATTTGGCGAAGAGGGTTGGGGCACAGGGTGTCGCTGATTCTAGTAAGGCAGTGGATGTTGGGGATGGAAAACCTAGGGCAGGCATAAAACGGGTGGTTATACAAGGTAAGAGCTTGGGCATTTTGGCTGGTGCGGGGTCTCGTGCTCGAGCTGTGAGCAATGTTGTTGAGGAAAGAATTGAAGGTGAATCGGACAAGAACAGTGGGGATGAGGAATCCTCATCTTTCGATGATGAGGAAGAAAAAACCCTTGAATTGGAGGATGATGGCACTGATTCTATGGATTTAGTGGAATGCACAGAAAATGAAGATAGTGCCCTCAAGGCATTCGAAAAATTGACTGGTCCCAAAAAAATTGTTGATCGGCCAATCAAGAATGAGTCCTAAACAAAACTATCGTTTGTAAGCTTATTCAGAAATAACAGGGAATTGAAACAAGGATTACAATTGGAGTTTTTGGAGGTGGATGACAAGGTCACTATGGAGGAAGAGGATGTAGTGCATATAGAAAAAGAATGGGGTTTCTATCTTGTGAGTTGCTTTACGGGGTAATTTTCAGGATTGAAAACACTTGAAGGATTGACTGGTAGATGGGGTGTAAAATGTAAGATCTTATCACATGATCAAGGTTGGTTAATTTTCAGTTTGACACGGAAGAAGACCGAACCAATGTACTAGCAAGAGGTCCATATATGTTATTTAGGAAAACTTTATTACTCAAACGATTGCCCTGTGGCTTTTCTTTCGATTATAAGGAATTCATGGAGGTACCTATTTGGGTGCAATTCACAAATGTTCCATTGGAGTTATGGAATGATAGGGGGCTATTGAAAATGGGATCGCGTGTTGGAAAACCTATATGCACCAATAAGGTTACAAGCACAAAGTCCAGAACGGGTTTTGTTAGGATCTTGATTGAAGTTGATGTTTTCAAATAAGTCAGTGAGGAGTTTTGGTGTTAAAATGCCAGGAGACCTTCGATACACATAAAAGATCACATATGAGACCTTCCCTAACTATTGTTATCTTTGCAAGAAATTCGGACACAACCCCTTTGAGTGTAAAAACATTGCAAAGAATAACAAGAAGCAAATGAAGGATGCGTTAAATAATGGAGGTAGAACATGCGTACAAAGGGCTGATGCACGAGACAAGGAGGTTGTTGATGATGGTATGGGATCTAAGCAGCAACCTATCCAAAGAGAGGACGCAGAGCTGAGTGAGCAAACATTAGCTAAAGAAGGATTGCTCAAAGGTGTACAAGAGGCTAAGATCCATGGACCTATACAGTCTACGGATCTAAGCGTTGAACCCCCTGCCATGACGAAAAAAATGAATGGAGAAAGGACATCCATGATGAAACTGCCATGGACAGGCCCTAGTAAAAATCAAGATGGAGAGTGGCATGCGATGCCATCCCATAGGAATGTAAACAGGGGCAAGGAAAAAATGATGCCTGCCAGTATCCAGATGCAGCGAACAGGATATGGAGGTACCATTGTGCGTGATCAGCTTCTTGTTATTAAAGATAATACACTGAGCAATAGCAACCGAAATGAAGTTAAACGGCTGGGAGGTGCCCGAACCTCCAAAGGTGATAAATGAAGATACTTTGCTGGAATGTCCGGGGCTTGAACAAAGCCTCGAGACAACATTGTGATGTCGATCTCCTACAACAACATGGTTGTAAATTTGCTTGCTTTGCTGAAACTAAATTGTTCGTTGATGGTTTGGATATGATGATGAGGAATAGATTTCAGGGGTGGGCTTATTCTCATAATTTTGGAGTTATGGAGGGAGGTACGATATGTATCATCTGGAATCTTATTTTCTTCCAATGTAGTGTACTGGCTCTGGGAGAGCAATATATTCACTGTCAGGTTCAGTGCAAGACTACACAGTACGTCTTTTTGGCTTTTTTTATATATGGGCTGTATAGTGTCCCCAAGAGGAGGGAGCTTTGGCATAATCTGATGGGGTTGGGGTTGGATGTTACTTTGCCTTGGGTTATCATTGGTGACTTCAATTGTGTATGCTCAGTAAGGAAGAGACTAGGCTGTCGACCACCCTCGGACTATCTACTAAAAGACTTAATGGACTTTCAGATGACACTTGGATTAGAGGAAGCACCATCTCGAGTGGAATTCTTCACTTGGCATAAAAACAATCTATGGGCTAAACTTGATAGAGTTCTTCCCCATCAGGCATGGGGGACTTCGGGGCTATCATTCACGACCCACTTCTTAGATATGATGGCTGAATATGATAATTGTCCGGTTGTGATGGATTTCACTCAACCGAACACTAGAGGTAAAAAGCCATTTAAATTCTTTAATATATGGCTTACTCACCCTCAGTTTCAGGAAATTGTGACGAGTTATTGGGATCAGGCGGTGAATGGGCATGCTCAGTTTGTCCTGGTTTTGAAATTAATATCATTAAAACACCCACTGAAGACACTGAATTTTGAGGCATATCAGCATATCTCTTTGAGGGCTAAGGATGCTAAAGAGAGCTTTAAACTTGCATATAAGGTTCTTCTTAACAATCCTGATGATTTGGAGCTGAAAGACGTGGTGAATATAAAGAGAAAGGCGGCTAGTTTTTGTTGGAAGCGGAGAGACACTTCTACCAACAGAAAGCGAAATGCACATATACCATAGAGGTAGATAGATGTACTCGATACTTCCATATAGTTGTCAAGAAGAAGGGTCTGAAGAATGCCATTTCACATATCATAAAGGAGGATGGTACCTCAATTAACTTGATGGAGGAAGTTGCAAGGTGCTTTGTGGACTTCTACAGAGGGCTTTTTGGGACGTCATCCCCTTCGAGTAGGTTGGATATGGATGTGCTCAGACATGGACGGACTGTGGCCATGGAGTCTTGTGATGCATTGATTGCCCCAGTTTTGGAGGAGGAGATTAAGAGGGCGATGTTTGATATTGGAGATGATAAGGCTCCAGGCCCAGATGGTTTCACATCTGCCTTCTTCAAGAAAAACTAGAGCATTGTTGGTCCCGACGTGGTTTCAGCAGTGAGTGAATTTTTTAATCATGGTAGGATTCTAAAGCAATTGAACCATACCAATATTACATTGATTCCCAAAACAAAGGAAACCCCACAGGTAAAAGATTTTAGACCGATTGCATACACAAATGTGGTGTATAAGGTGATTACTAAGATTTTGACAGAGCGTATGACATCTATTGTGGGTGGTATTGTGGATCCAGCTCAGGCTGTCTTTGTGTCAGGCAGGAGTATGATGGACAACATGTTCCTAACTTAGGAGTTAGTCAGAAGATATACAAGAAAAAGGATTTCACCACGATGTATGCTTAAGCTTGACATCACTAAAGCTTATGATACCGTATCTTTGATCTTCTTGAGGATGTGATGAATGGTTTGGGATTCCCTTCTCGGTTTGTTGGATGGACCATGGAGTGTGTTACTACTGCATCCTTCTCGATCTTGGTGAATGGTAGCTTGCATGGTATGTTTAGAGGACGGCGTGGTTTGAGACAAGGTGATCCCATGTCCCCTACCTTATTTCTTCTTTATTTGGAATATTTCTCGAGGTTGCTTAAAATGAGAATCACAAATAATCATTTTAACTACCACCCAAAATGTAACAAACTTGGTATTTCTCACCTTGCTTTTGCTGATGACATGATGTTGTTTTTGAGAGGAGATGCCATCTTTATTAAAATTCTGGTTGATGCTTGAGATTTGGAAGGAGTGTCAGGGTTGAAGGTGAGCCCTTCGAAGTCTAATATATATTTGGCTAGAGTTTTTTTGTAGAGATAGGGATGACATTGTGGAGTTGGTATATTACTCTCTGGAGGAGTTTCTTGTTCGATATCTGGGTGTACCTCTGGCCCCTCTGAAAGTTTCGGTAGCTCAGTTTTCACCATTGATTGAGTTCATTGAGGCTTATATAAATGCTCGGAATGTGAAAACTTTATCATATGCTGGCAAACTTGAGTTGATTAGATTAGTGGTCCAAGGTGTGCAGTCCTTTTAGCTTCGGGGGTTCCCCATTCCGTTGTCTATTTTTGAGAGGATAACCTTTATTTGCCGACTTTTTTTTTGGGTGGTAAGCATTTTAGGGTAGCTTGGGATGATATTTGTATACCAAAAGATGAGGGTGGATTTGAATTAAAGAATTGTAGAATTTAAAACTCAGCCTTACTCTCTAAAGTACTTTGGAACATTCATTCCAAAATTGATACATTGTGGGTGCGCTGGATCCATAAGGTGTACTTACGGGGGACTTCAGTTTGGGAGTAGAAACCTCTAAATCGAGATTCACCATTGATGAAGCAGTTAGCTTCGGTTTGGGATACTCTAATGAAAAGGTTGGGTGGGCGTGGGGAGGTGGTAAGTGGCTTACAAAAATTGTGTATACATGAAGGCCTTTCTTCTGGAAAAGTGTATAAGCTGCTTCGGGTCAAACATGCTAGAAGACCCTAGATGCCCTTTATCTGGAAGAAATATATTATACCCCTTAAATTCTCCTTCATCACTTGGCTTGGTTTTCGTAATAGATTGTCAATAAAGGATAACTTGATGTTCCTTGACATTGATTATACTTGTAGTTTGTGTGGTGTTACGCAGGAGATTGTTGATTACTTGTTTTTTTAAATATTTTTTTCTCAGGTGGTATTTAGAATAATGTTCGAAATTGGTTGGGCTTAGCACGAGCTATGTCTACTCTGCATAGTGTTATCAAGTGGATTAGAAAAGATTACACGGGAACTCGCCTAAGAAGTAAAGCTGCACAGTAAGCGTTTTGTTGTACCATCTACATATTGTGGAAGACAAGAAATGTTGTTCAACTAGCCTCGGCTTCCTTTACATGCTTTGACGTAGTGTATAAGATTAAGTATTTGATTTATAAGATCTTGTATAAAATTTATCTTTATAAATTGATTACTTTTTGATAAGTTTAACTGTCTGGATGATATTGATGCTTTTTATTATAGATTTATGTCTCAATAACCGTGTACTTCTTTTCAACGATTTTGGATGTTACGATGATATTAAAGTCTTTAATTACAGATCTTAGTCGGGGCAATCCCTATTGACCGTGTACGTAAACTTTTTTGGGTTAATATGTTCTACCATTCATCCCCCCCAAAAAAAAAAAAAAAAAAAACGAAGTCTTGCGACATCGTTTCTGGATTCGGAAAGATGACGAGCTCTCTGCAAGGGATGTGCAACAATGGCCGCGCTTTTCTGGGTCCTATCTCTAGACCGTTCTCTGCTTCATCGGATGCTTTGGTGGAGGTTTAGCCCGGCGAGATCGGCATGGTCTCCGCGATTCCCGAAGAGCATCTTCGCCGGAGGGTATATTATGAATGTTTATGTAAATGCTTTTAAACTGAGTTTCTACCTACGTATTGAAATTCGCTAATTGTTAAAGTTTGCGTTTTTATAAGATTTCGACTATTTGAGGGATGCTCGAGTGGTTTGATGGCTTAGGTTTTCAAAAGTTTTTATTTTTAACCGTTTAGCCTCTTTTATAGCGACCCTGGAAGTGATTGCGATTGTGTTGGCTGAAAATGCAAAGAAAATGAATGTGAAAGGAAAGAGGAAGGATTAGTCAGTGTAAAGTGGTTTTATGGAACCTTATTTTGATTGACTTCCCTTTGGATCTTAAGGAAGACGACATAATTATAACCTTTTTTTTTCAGAAATATGTAGTGGCAGGCTTTTTCTGGGTTGAATTCTTTAGGTGTGAGGAAGATCGGACTTCAAAAAAGATTTGTGATTCTTTCTAAATTCAGTTTCGACGGAGGTTATTTCCCAATTCTACTTGTTTTTATTTGCAAAACATGCCCATTTATCTCTTAAGTTTGGAACAAAATCCGTTTCATGCTTTCTTTTCTGTTCTTTATTTCAGTTTGTTACTCTGAATTGTGTATCATTATTTGGTTTGGTTTCGTCCTGAGTTTTCTGTCTTATGTGTATTTTCTCTTGATTATGACTTGGCCGCAGGTAGTTATTTATTCACCAGCTAGAACTGCATCGCAGCAAGGAGCTGGGAAAGTTGGAAGGTGGAAAATCAAATTTATTTCAACACATAAGTATGTCCTCTTAATTTTAAGAATTCACGCTAGAGATTACAAACCCTTGGATTAGCGTGGAAACCCTGTTATTTTGGATGAATGTTTTGGATTATTCTTCTAGACATACTTGCAGATCTGGCAAATTTTCTTTTGTTTGTAATTATGGAAAAGCCTTCTGTCGTAAAAAGAGCTCTTATATGCTAAGATATCCCACTTTCTTAGTTGTTTATACTTATGGAAAAGCCTTATGCCCTAAAAAGAGTTCTTATATGCTAGGAAACCCCACTTTCTTTGAGGACTAGCATTATCTGTTATGTCCAAGAATTGTTTATGGGAAGTAGCTTATATTTCCATAATGATATCTAAGGAGTTCCATATGTGCTGATAGTATCTCTAATGAAAGTTTGCTTACCTAGTAGTTTTTGTTAGCAAATATATAAAACTAATGGTGTGTTTGGTTCAGCTTTTGGCAGGTAGAAAAGCACTTTTTTCTACCGCAAAAGCTATTTCAAGGAAAAAATGAG
>JAOTAY010000189.1:30027436-30047466 GCA_025629805.1 Erythroxylum baracoense
CTATTTTTTAATTGACAGCCAAACAGTCTACTGACTTTTTAAAAAAGCTCTTCTCAGAAAAGCTCTACTAACAAAAGTTCTATTGACAAAAGCTCTATTGATATAAGCTCAACCAAACAGGCACTAATTAAGTTGGCATCACACAACAGCTTAAGCTATTGTGGTGAAATGGTCGCTTAATATGATATCAGAGCCTTGAGGACCAAACAGTCTTGAGTTCAAATCCTATCACCCACCTATTTATCATCAAATTAAATCAGCACAAGATAGAGTGAGCCTGTGCAAGTTTGAAGCCCAAAAGGCTTTCACTTGAGGGGGTGTGTTAGTGAATATATAAAGCCAATTAAGTTGGCCTTACACAACATTTTAAGCTATTGTGGTGAAACGGTCACTTAACTGCAACATGATTTATGTCTTATTTTAGTGGTGAAACATTTACATAGTGCAGGTCGTAAATAGAGATTATATTTTGTTGGTCTTGTTGCAGATTATGGTATCAACTGTGGTTAATAGTTATTTTTACCTGACTTAGTTCTGTAGGTGGGAAAATCCACTGATGGGTTGGACGTCCACCGGTGACCCTTATGCGAATGTTGGCGATGATGGATTTTATTTTGAGAGTGAAGAAGCTGCAAGGGAATTTGCAGAGCGACATGGTTGGAATTATGAGGTATGTGCTAAGCCTTGGTCTTGTGAAAAGTTAACTGCTTAAAGAAATGTAAATGGTCTTTCTTTTTTTCTCTTTTCTTGTTTTGGCTGTAGGATGCCTTTAATGCACCTTTTATGAAGTTAATTCTCACTTGTAGTCTCTGTCATTCTGCCAATATTCTGGCTTTGCTTAATCTGGTTGCATATGTTATCAAACTGATTTTTCTCTCACATGCAAACTGACTGATATTATTCCCATCTATGATTTTGTTTTCAGTCTGTTGAAATGTTATCAAGTATATCCATGGGGGTGAAAATGAAGCAAATGTCATACTTTTTGGCTCCTATAATCTTTTTAATCTAGTTACATCACTGGTAGTTAACTGTTAAGACTTGAGTTTTTTTAGCACAAATAGCGCTTTTGCGTTATGAATATAATCAGGCAGCTTGTTTGTTCTATTGAGCCAGTATGTCTTCTAGCCTTCAGTTTGATTAAAAACATTTTCGATCAGTCTTGAAAATGCAACTCATTTCTTGCATTGCTTTCTTTATGCTGTCCAGTAGAGTAAACTCAAATATGCATCTGTTTATACCTTTTTTGCGTACGTACCTCCTTGAACTCATTCCAGGTTAAAAAGCTTCATACACCTCTATTGAAGGTTTGTAAATTTTCTTTCCCCGCAGTTTCCAACCTAATCATATGTCGTCCAAAAGCATGCTTGTTTTCTTAGATTAAGGTTTCGTTATTCAAATTTGGTTTTGGTTTGCCTTATGGTCTCATTATGCTTGTTTAATTTTGTTCCTCATGTAACAGTGTTTATAATTTAGTGTGAAGGTCTTGTTATGCAGGATATTACGTTGCACATCGTATGACTATTGACTACGTTTTTCTGGTAGCTTAGATAGAATTACTGTTGCATAGCCCTTAAGCACATCCTTAAGATTCCGTTAGTGAAGCGGTGTCCCATGTTGATGGTTTATAACTGTTGATATCCATATCAGATGGGAAAAGGACTCTTACGCCACATTCTTGGCTTATGCTTGTAGACTCAACTCATAATCTTCCTTATATTCATGTGAACCAAATGTTTTATTTTTGTTTGTTCCTAGATCTACAAATTTCTTGCTGTGGTACTTACTGCTTGTCTTGTCATCCAGCCGAAGTCATATGCTGATAACTTCCAAGTTCAAGCGCTTGCCCAGGGCTGATGGAAACTAATCTCTTTTCCTGTTTGTCTTGATTGTGTTCTTGTATTCTCTCTGCAAATCATTTTCCCCACTACAGACAAGATGAGTTGGATATATTCTTTTGGCTTCTGTTGGTTGAGATTTGATGGCAAGTTTGAAATAATATAATCCCAAATAGTAACTGGTGAATGGTCATATTATATTTTTAATTATTAATTAATCCATATGATTTATTGAATAAGTAAACAGCCTTATAAAATAATAAATTTGCAACTTTTAAGCAAAAATCATCCACCAATTACTTCCATTAGTAAGATAAAGTGAACGGACGACAATGCCAGTTGGGCCACCTAGACCTCCAAATTCTTGCTTTCCCTTGTCCTTTCTGGTCTCTCTTTTCCAACATCAACCGAAAGGAAGAGACCTAAGTCTTCCCTTGCAATTAATATGATGCTTGACAAAGTGATACTGAGATGCCTGAACCATGGAATCAGATGCCAAAATAGCAATTATCATCCAATAGTAAAAGGAAAGTGACCACTTCTTCACAATGCACTCTTTCCCTCTAAAGAACAGAAACCTTATCAAGAACAAGAAAAGCAGCTAAATTATTGAGTTTAGCTGCACCAAGAAACTTAGTAGTAAGATAAATTTACGAAGTGAGTTGTTTGATGTGAACAGTTCACTAATTGTTAATAAAACCAGGTACATGTGCAGGGGTGTAGTTCTGCTATATACTGACATCATAGAATTGCTGCTTAGGCCATAACAAGCCATCAAGAGAAGAACAGAACAAAATGCCGCGAATTGTTGCTTGGTTAGAGGACCCTTCAGAAGCAAGCATCCAGAAGGCAGCAACAACAGAGTGCCGCTAAGCTGCATATAAGACAACAAGAAACCAGTCAGCACTCTTGTAACTATAAAACACTTTATGAATGGGATTAAAGCTCTAAGTTCTCTTTCGCGTGATCTTCAAGCAATTAAAACGTTATGATTCTCAATCATTCGATCAGAATTCTAATGACAGATCATTAAACCATTCAATTTCAAACAATTACTAATCTTCCTTCTCTTTAACTTAAATTCTTGACTTAATATTCTAAAAAAACTTTCCCAGGAAAGGAATATTGCATCTAGTTCCTCCCAACATAAGCAGATAAAGTAAACAACTTCCCAGAAACAAGGCATCAAGATGTTAGAAGCTCACATAAACAAAATTTACCATGCGAATGGTATAGCAATTGGCATGCCAGTATGATTCAAATTCAACCAGGATGACAAATTAAGAGAAAGAAATGAAGAAGAGAGACACTTACCATCCTTCAAGAAAACCAGTCTCTTGCCTAGTAGAAGGCTGAACGTATTGTGGGGCATAACCCTGAGGAGGATAACCCTGGGGATATCCCTGAACTGGATATCCAGGTGGTGGATAAGCATCCTTTGGATATCCTACAGATAAAAAACAAGATCATCATCAAGAAACAAAATTCAAGAACAAAAAGGAGGACCCAGAATCAAAATCTTGAAGTACCAAAATGCACACCTTGCGGTGGAGGAACACCAACTGGTGGCTGCTGCTGATTGTAGTAACTCATCTTTTTCTCTGCTTTCTGCTGTAAAGATCCTTCCTTTATCGCTCTTTAGTTGCTGGTTCTAACGTTCACGGCCAAAAAACAAGTAAAACGAAGACCCAATTAAGAGAATATGAACCTATGAGTGGGTTTATATAGAGAAACTGTTTAGGGGCAGCGAGTAGGGAAGTTTCCGTATGAACGAAAACACCAATGACCAAACCGACATTAAAGTGGAGAAATACACGCGGTTTCATGATTTTATAGAAAGAAGAGCATGAAGCTTGCTTGGTGTCATCCACTAAGCAATAGAGAAGAATCTTAGTCGCTAAGCTAGTCTTGAGATGTTCCAGTCTCTCTACGTAGAAGCCTCGTTACGTCCATGAAGAAGCTCTATGTTCAAATCCTTAAACTCAAATTAACCTTATTTTCCACGTATATGTTAATGATTTTTGGGTTTAATTGATAACAAAGTGAAAATTTAAAGCAATTTAATAATGCTAAGAGCAAAATGCATCGGTGGGGGTGTAAATTTTAAAGCAATTTAAATTTACACCCCCACCGATGGATGATGACAAAATGAATTCAATTCAATCAGTAATTTTAAATTAAACTCAAATTTAAAAATTGATTTTAAATTGGGATAAAACAATATAATTTTCAATGTTTTGAAAGCTGAACCGATTAAGCCAGTTTATAAGTGAAAATTTTGAATCGACTAATTTTTCAGTTCAATTTTTAACTTTCTGATTTGATTTAGTTTAATAATTTTTTATGTTAAACATAAATGAATTTATTAATTAATACGCCATTTTTTGTAGATGAATTAATTTGTAAAAATTAAAATAAACTAATTAATTTTTATTTAACAATCTCTTATTTAATAAAACTTTACAATTTTTCAATATAATGAGATAGTTACCCTTTGTTCATTTTTAATATTTTTTAATTTTATTCAACGTAGTACTAGTTAAATCTTTTATATTACTAGTTTAATTTTTGATTTTGTCTTAAAAATATTGACAATTTTAATATAATTAATTACATTAAAATAAAACGATAACGATTTATCTTAATTACAGATGACAATAAGCCGAATTAGGTCTAGGTTGACATTTCAAGCCCAAGTCGGCCCAGCTAAATTTTTTTAAATTTTTTATAAAAACAGAATGACGTCATTTTTGCGTTACCGCAATTCGAGGCTCAACCAACCCAAACCTGACTTGTTGACTTCGAGTCACACATTCCGTGCCTTTTTGTCATCCCTATTCTCAAGTAGATGACATGATTTAATTAGTTGTCCATTTCCAACAGAAATTATCGAGACAGCCCTTTTCCATTTGGAATGGAATCAATTTCTCTATGCAAAGCTACCAATGCTATCACACTCGTAGTTACATATCAGTCACATGCACTCTGCAAAGTGCAAAGATTAGAACTACTTAAAACCAAAAGAACCACTTTCGTTGCTGCTTAGCAGATGTTCCAATGGACTGTGGAGTTACAGTGATTCTTTCGGCATTAGCCGCAACCCATTGGCTAAAGTCGGGTGACGAAACAAGATCTTGAACAGCCTTTTGAGTGGAGTCTTTGGTGAACTTCTCCCATTCACCCTTTGAGAATTTCCTCCTTTCAGGTGTTCTATGGAAGGCAGAAGGGTAGACATCTGAATCCGCCAACTCACGAGATTGTGTCCTGCTAAAATCTGAACAAAGAAGAATGGTCAGTGTTACTGCACATGAGGGCCGCGTCTTAACTTATGCCGTGTTGTTTAGGTGAGATTGGGAACTAGCAAACCTTGCATAGGAGAACTGCTTGAAGCAAGGGTGAATCTTTTAGGCCTGGTTCGAATGATTTTAGAGTCATCGGGACTCCTAAATCCATATTTATCAGGAGAACCTCCAAATGGTGATAAATCAGGAGCATCAGACGGCAAGTGGATGCTTTTCACTAATTTTAACGACTTCCTGCATATTTATTCTAAAACATTTCAATCAAATTCTTCCTTGAATCTGATATAGAACAGGATATGGATCAAAATGAATATTCTGCTGCACACTAACATAACGTATGTAAGGACTACACTGGTCAACAATTGGGGAAACTGAAGCATGATTCCCAACAAAACTTAAAAACTTGACAGAAAAATGGCTATAACAACTTTTGAAATTCCAATTTCCGCATAACACATTGCTGGAAAACCACACCAATTGTCATCAAATAAAATGGACCCTAGTTTAAATGGGTAATATGAACAAAACCCTATTAAGAAAATGCACACTTACTTGTATAGTCGACGCAAAAATTTCACTCTGAAAACTCTCCTTAATGTTGATGAGATGATAATTCCAGATATCAATGCCTCAGCTGCCAGCAGGGGATCCAAAGAACTCTAGAAATTGAATATCATATGACAAACCGGACAGGAAGTAAACATAAAACATAACACACTTCTAACTGCAGATGGGAAAAAGTACCTGAAGTATCATGACAGCAGCAAAACATCTGATAGACCAGGCAACAAAATTAGCAGTACTGATATCAACAGATCCATCCTCTGTAAGGACTAGTTTGCGGACAGCCCAAAAACCCATCCATGCTCCAGCAAGAACAACAAAAGCCACAAGGAAAAGTGCCAACTGTGGTTATAAGAACATTAGTACATTACTTCATCCAGTGAACAGAATGTTATTCTTATGCAATATTATTGACTTGATAGCAAAATATTATCTTTGAAACTTACATACAGGATAGTACATGTCTTCACTGATTCCCATCTCCACAAGTATTGATTGAAGCAATGCTGGCAAATATCGCACAAGAAAGGAGCCCAAACCAACCTGATTAAATTATGAGAAGATAGGCATGAATTTTATTTAACGATAGTATTCTGCAAACATGAAGTCAAATTCAGAAAATGCCACGTACAAGAGACGAGTATATAAAAATAGCAAGTGAGTTCTTTCGACCGGTTGGCAAAAGCTTCATCCCCTGACAACAGCAACACAGGTGAGATAAAAAATTCAAACCAAAATATGAAATGCCCTAAAAAACACAGTAGTTGGAAAACAGGAAATAGTGGAGAAGTGCAGTTTTGATTGCCAATGTTATTGATGAGCACACTAGAAGAAGAATGGCATCAAGGACAATGACAAATATTACACATGAAGCATGGAATAGATGTGAAACAACTTACAAGTACAGCACAAGTATAACCAAAGCATGGAATGCAGTTTTAACTTGTACTTTGATCATTGTAACCAAAGAAAACACTGATTTAAGTATCTAGTGGCCAACATATTCGACCACCTGTTGAGGTTGAAATGAATGAATTCAATACAAGCACATAGATAACATATAAGTAAAGTAATAAACAAACCCAGATATCAACAAGTGAGGATTGGACTACTATATCACCTGAAATAGGATCACCAGTACCACAAGGAAAATGCCAATTGTCATAGCACTGCTGTAGTAGAAAACCAATGACTTACTCAGAGAGGATGCCGTACTCAACAGAAGAATACCAAAGATCAAAAATATTACACGATACAAGAAAATTTCTGCAAGAAGAAAAGAAAGAATATAACAAGCCACCAGCATCAGAAGTCCGCCGAAGTTGATAAACATGTAAAAAACAGCAATATACATATAATAGAAGAACTGCAGAAAAGCAGTGAAGAGGATACCTTCTTTGATGGATAGTTCAACATTTTCTGAGGATGAACCAACCATCCTTATATCTAACAGCTTGTGGTCAAAAGCCGACATGGCTCGAGCCCATGAACCCTTGTCAACCTTTTCCCACTTTCCCTGAGGACACCTCCCTATTCCAAGGGATGCATTCCTGCAAAGGAAACACTTGTTCGTAGGAGATGCCTTAACATGAGAACTGAAGTCTTTAGCAATGTGAAAAACTAAAAGTTTGAGGCATCTGAGTGCAAATTACCAAGAATTAATTTAACGAAACTGAAACTACTTCTATAATTCAGACAAACTTACCTATGGAAACAAACTTCGACTTTTGGCTGGCGAAGGCTCGAACTTGAATATGAAACATTCACCTTCAATGAATGGGAAAATTTGTCCAAGTTTTTGATCCTCGACAATCCATGGATATGAACTCTTGCGCACAGCGAAGAAGTTCCTGGCTTAGTGCCTGGAGAGTTCAATACTTGCAAGCTAGGAGACAGCTGCAGTTTATTAGACTCACCAACAACTACAAAACCCAAGAACACGTATACATCACAAACTTCAATTCAAAAAAGTAGTATTTTTCCACAAGAAACAATACCCATATCCCAATTTCAACAAATAATGGTATCTACAACCAAAGTTGGAAGCTTGAAACCCTAGATACGGAATATCTCAGTAATCACAAAATAAAACAGCAGAATCAAGAGAACCCACCTAAAGAAACTTCATGAGCAGAGATAAGAGAGAAGAAAACAGGAAATGCAGCCAAGAGAATCCGAAAAATATAGCCGGAGCTCCGATAGGGTCTTGGAGGATCCATTGTTCCTGGATAGACGGGGGAGAGAGAGAAGGCTCCGATTGAAAAAAGGGAATTTTGGGGAGGGCATTTTTGGCTATTTCACATCTAAAACTGTATTTGGGCCCTTGCTCTCTATACCCAATTAAAACCGACTCAGTGAATTATTACTTTTTTTCTAAATGACAAAACGACGTTACTTTTAACAAATTAGCATTATTTAGCTATTATACTTGTTGGGCTTTGAACCAAGCTCAGGCCTTTTTGTCATTTTCACGAAGGTCGTTTTAGGCCCAATTTTGGTTTATGGGCTCTAACACACGTGAAATTTCTTTTATGTCCTTCTTTTAATTTGAGAAAAGAATCAAATTATATAATATTTTATATAACATATTTATTTTTCATTTTTTTAGTATAAGGGGAACATGAGGATGGTGT
Source organism: Erythroxylum baracoense (assembly GCA_025629805.1). NCBI lineage: Eukaryota > Viridiplantae > Streptophyta > Magnoliopsida > Malpighiales > Erythroxylaceae > Erythroxylum > Erythroxylum baracoense. The sequence goes on from JAOTAY010000189.1 coordinate 30,035,774, forward strand.
TTCTAAGGCATTATCTCTTATCAATGGAAGAGATTTGTTACCAAATTAAATTGCATGATTGATTCTCTAAAAATAGTTTATATTTATTTTTAAACTACTTTTGTGGGTAGAAATGGGACTAATTAGTAAAAGCAAATTGATTAAAATTTTTATATTTGATGAATGGTCTTCCTTTTAAGTATGAATGATAAGGTTTGTTTAGCTCAAGTTAATTTAACTTAAAGTCTGAATTAATTGAATTTTAAATTGAGTTTAATAAAGTTTAAAAAAAATATCAAATTTAATTTACAAAACATATTTAATTAAATTTGACCTAATTCGAGATTGATCAAGTTCTTGACGTACAATTTTGAGTTAGGCTACCAATCAAAGATATTCGGATAAATTGCAACATAGTGGATTATCAACTTATGAAAAAGAAATGCATTAAAAAAAATCGCGTTTGCATGATCGATTTATGAGACACGAAATGACAAAGTTGTGTATAATATTTTAGAATACATTAAATCCTCTGTTTTAATTATTTTGTTTCAATTATGTTCTATAAAATCTTATGTAGACTTATGAATAAAATTTAATAAATTATAATAGAAATATCATAACCAGAACAAAAAGAATGATAAAGTGGATGAGGCGCACAAAACAAAATGGAATATGGAAACACATCAAAGTCAAACTTGTAATCATTTTGTGCAATGTAAGGACAAAATCATGTATAATGAGAGGCAAATAATATGCTTCTCATTGCGAGCGGAGTGGACACTTCAAAAAGACAAAGATCATTAAACACCACTAAGTTAGAAGCATGAACAAATGACTTTAGTGGTTACGTCATTTATCAAATTTACGACCTAGCAATAGCCTCATCGTTTTTTTTAATTTAGGAGTAATTAAATTTGAACTAATTCATAAAATCCACATTGATCACTTTAATTGTGGTTTGAATTTTCAAATTAAAAAGGAGATGTAAAATATATCATTTTAATATGAGGATTAAAAGGTCAATCAATTTTGTTGGTTCGATTGCAAAAATTTTAAATCGATCATCAGTTTTCAACTTTTGTTCGATTTACTTTAATAATTTTTGTTGTTAAAAATCGATCGGTTTATTCGTTAATTAATAAGTTTTTATAAGTTACTATAATTTTTTATAAAATAAAGTAAACTAATTAATTTTATTTAATAATCTCATTTTTAATTAAACTTCAATTTATTTGATAGGTATAAATAGTTTTTTTCTAATCATATTTCAAATTCTTTAATTTTATTCAATCTTTAATTAATTTTATGATAGTCTGATATCGATTAAATATTTAAACCTTAAACCTCAATTTTTTAAACATTAATAAAATATATCATTTTAATTGTGTTTTGAATTTTAAAATTAAGAAAAAAAGAGATTTAAAATATATAATATGTTTGTGCATTAGATTCAACAAAAGTCCTTACATTAGATTAGCTCATTAAGGGATTCAACGTTTATTTATGCATAAAATGATCCAAAAATACCATTAACATAGACTCTTCTACATTTCGACACAAAAAACTAGCCAAAGATTGAATGGAATGAACTACGTAGGTGGTCTATTTGTTCAGTTTGGATCCTCTGTCTCAAATAACCTTGCTCAGTCCTATCTTATGCTTAAAATAACATCATTTTGAATTTTGAATATGAATTTAAAAACTGTCTAATCTTATCCAATGCCCAAAACGATTATTGAGGTCATTGAACAAGGTTGAATAGGGTTATTTTGTATAGAGAATCTTAATTATTATTCGTCATTAGTTATTTGTGCACCAAATGCTGCATTGGTGCTCTTCTAAGGCTTCAAAAGTTGAGAAGCACAACCTTTTTAACAAGTCAATAATAAGATAATTAAATATTCTAAGAGTAATATTTTTAAATGGGTTCGATCTTAAATATTTAAATTTAAATTTGACATAACTTTTTAATTTCAAATTAATTTGACCCATTTGACTAATATGTTTGTATTAATTTATTAAAAATTATCAAATCCTTAACTAATCCCCAACTTGTTGAAACTGTTAACTTCAGGTGAATTTGAACTTCATATCAAATCTTCTGTTTCAGTTATTTTGTTCTAATTCTGTTCTATTAAATCTCATTCATATATTCATATAGAGTTTATATAAATGTGTGGATGAGATTTAATGAAACGAGAATCATTCCTTTAAACTTCATTCCAACTTAAATTGCATTGAGAAGAGTGAAAGGATAGGCAATGATAGTAAAAGACAAGTCCCTTGTTTCTTCTCATATGTCTAGACTCTAGAATAAGCACATAGCAGAAAGTGGAGAGTGATCTAATTTCAGGTTCCGGTCTCTGAAATGCTCTGTAAGGCTGGCTTCCATTGGCCTCCACCACCAATGTAATGCCTCCCCACTCCTCTGCTCCTAATGCCACCATTGCCTCCTACTCCAAGAAACTCCCGCTCTTCCTGAAAATATATATAAACAGTGACATTCAGACTTATTTATAAATGCCTTACTAATCTCCGCTTCTTTCTTGGTGCTTTTCCTATGTTAATTTCCAGGAATCGGATTGATTAATGTTGGTGGATTCGAGATAGCATCAAGACTATACAAACCAAATCCACCTGACTCTTTTTGTTCTTTTCTTATATCCATGAGTGCATTTCGATATATATAAACATACGTTGTAAGAATCCAAGTATTAGAATTTACATACTATCACATATCATCTTGCCAAGTTCATATTGTAACTATACAAAGATAAGTGTTTTTCTTTTTCTAGACATGTGTTTTCGGCTTCAACAAAACTCTCTTTTCCGATACATCTATAGAGGTATGAATTCTAAAAACAGAGGTTTCTTTTTTTCTTTGTAAACTGAAGTTTTTACGCAAAACAATGATATGCATTTTATCACATTGTTGACCATCCAACACTCGTTCATTGTACATACGATAAAGACAGAGAGAGATGATGAATATTTGAGACAAGCTGATCAAACTGAATTCACATGCTCGACATCAAGTCACAAAGTAAAGGTTTAAACTTTTCTCCTTAGTTGAACAGAGTCCGATTCTAATGCCTTAATAAAAGGCTAATTTTAAGACCAAAAGTTACACGTACGAGTAAATTTGATCAAATAGAAGTATTCTGTACACAGGGTAATGGAACAATGGCATCTTCCATCATGTCAAGACTTTAGTTGCCTGTCAGATTTACCGAGTTGCTCAAAAACCTGTCTTCCAACAAAAAAATACCAACTTTATGGAAAATGACCTGCCTTGAGATCCGTTGTCTAAAACAAAGTTCCAGGCTTTTCTCATTCAGAATTGACAATTTACCAACCAAGGAGAATAAAATTTTGATTTACTAACCCTCATTTTTTCCTCTTCTGCTTCTCTCTGGAACTTCAAAAGATGCTTTTTCCAATTTATGAACTAAAGTGGAAAAAAAAAGAAAAGGGATAGATACTCTGTTTTTCTATGTTCAGTATAGAAAAGGGATCATAACCTTGTGCCCTTCTCCACTATCATCACCACTATGTGCCTAATTACCACACTTGAACCAACAAACTTGGGTTATGCCCATTGATCAGCACAATTAGTTGGAGTTCTTGTTGTTACCTCAATTGAGTTTTGGTTCTCAGGTTTATCAACCGGGCTCGAGTCTGGCCTGACCGAGTCCTTCCTCTTCATTTCCGTTCCATGCCCTTCGCTGCTCTTCAACATCTTTCCTAACTTAGCACACTTCTTCTCATTAAACTCTTTCAGAACATCTGTAACAAGAACAAGACTTGCTCTTAACAAACACATGGAAAGTTGCAAATTTTCGGAGTCCTGAACCAATCTAACATTAGTCAGTTGCTCGAAAATATGATGCATACCTTCAAAACTGACTAATCGATAAAACTGACCGATGAGCAAAGTATCGTCAGGTCGGAGAAGCTTGAGCTGTTTCAATGGCATGCCATTCTCTGTTCTCATAGTTGGTGATGTCACCACTAGTGCCACGTAATGGCCTGGATTCGAGTTCATGATCTCATGCGCACTCACTGACCAGTAAATCCTCTCGATCTTGTTTCCCGGATGTTGAATCACCACAGTCGCTGCCTCTGCGGCTTGACAATTTCCCATCTCGGACACAAATCCGCAGACCGGAAACAAAAGTCTTCAAGTTCTTAGCTAATCCAAAACTTCCGACGTAATAACTATATAGTTACTTATATGTATGTCTGTGTTGGTCTTTGAATAGCGAGTACGATACAATGACCGAAGCTACCGCGTAGGATTTAATAGGCTGACGCTAGTTTACGTATGTCTACGCCAAGAATCTGACAGTCAATTGCACCGATAATCGCGAGAAACAAAAAGAAGGAAAGGAAAAAAAAATCCCGAGAAGGAAAAAGCTCTCAGAAATCCGCTAATTATGACCAGGCGGAAGTGAACGGACTGATTAAAAAAGGAAAAAAACTGAAAGCTTTATCAGATTTAGAAAGTAAAGGGTGTCTGATAAGAGAAATGATGAAGATATAGGAGGATGGGTGCTATATAATGAGCATCCTACGGAAGTGTATATGCTAACCGGTGCACGTAGGACACTGGTGTTTGTTTTTGTCCGTGCGCTCTTGAGTTTTGGTTCCTACGCTTTGGATCTGCAAAACCGAAGAGTAGGGTTGTGTTGGCCTTTAGTACACATATCAAAGTCAATGTTAGTAAGAGTTGGTGATCATTTTTATGGCTTAAACCAACCCTTAATTACGGTTCTTAATTCTTGACTCAGGGTCGATGATCACTAAAAGGCATCCAGCCTGACTTGTCTTTATCTTTGTTGTAAATTGGTATTCAAATGAGTCAATCTTTAAGATCATCAATTAATTTTTTATAATGGAAAATCTATATTTGGGAATTTTAACTTTTTAGTTAATAAATTATTCTGATATTAATTTATATAAGAGAATTTTATTTCTTTTACCCTATTATCTATTAATACTAAATTGAATACTTGGCTATCGATTACATAGGAGTATTTAACCTTGCAAGATGATCCTTGCTAATTCACACAGGATTTCACGTGCCCTATGCTACTCGAGTTAGCATAAGCTAGTGATGCTTTCAGCTATTAGACTTTCGCCATTTAGGGTGTAGTACTTCACTTCTTCGCCTAGCAGCACGACGCTTATATTGCTCTTCTACAAGCCCGTTTTTATGGTTTAGGCTACTCCCATTTCATATTTTCATAAATTAAAGAGTTCAATCACAACTGTAGAGAAAGGAGCTCAACAACATACTCGTTTTGATGATGTGTTCCATACTTCCATCACAAATTTATCAAAACACAATATATATTCAAGCCTACAAATTGGATTGAATGCCAAAAGTAAAGAATAGAAGTGTGGCAGCTAGCTTTTAATTTATAATATATTATGATCATAAACCTTACCCTCTTCTATTAAAGTTGATGGGATGGCCACTTTTGGGGATGTGTTTCCTTACTTTTGTTAATGGAAAAACTATAGGGACGTGTTGGCATTTAAAGAAGGGAGATACAGATGCCACCTATCACGCTAAGATAAACCTCCATCTCTGTTTTCACTTTCAAAGATTTGGTGTCTCTCCACTAGAAGGAAGGAAGATCAGAGGCTGCGGACCACCGAAATTGTATTACATATTTAGAATTTCTCTGTATTGGGTAACTTCCGATTATGATCAGTTGACCAATGACTTCTCATAGGTTGAGTGGTAGGAGAGAGGTTTTTAACCGAACCTCACTTTCAATCTCTCCAATTTGGTAAGGAACTCCACCAAAACATTACAGCTCTTTCTCATAGACTGATCCTACCTTTTATTTTTTTGGTAATTATGCACTATAATTGTTATAATTTTGGGTGTGAATGTAACTGATTTGTTGTTGACTACTGCATATACAATAGGACTCGTGGCGGCGCTCATATTTTTCATATACAAGGACCTTTAATTGGATCCAGTGACTTTTTGATCTAGCCCACTAAGAAATTAGTTACATATTTCAAGCCCAACATGTAAATTTTATTCATACGCAGCCCCGGCCCCTGCCCAGGGCCCATTTTTTTAATAAAAAAATTATATATATAATTTATTAAAAAAAATTTTTTAATTATTTTTTAATTAAAGTGAGGGCCCATATTTTCTTTTTTGCCCAGGGCCTACAAAATTTCAGGACCGGCCCTGAACCCATTGCAGCACCCACGTGAAAAAAATGATGAAGGCCCCTTTATTTTTCAATAGGCTTCTGCAGTAGATTAAGGATAGATACAACTCACCCAAGATTCACCGTCGCTTATACTCACAAAAAAATACACGTGTACTAGCTCAGCTCAATTGTCAACCCACGCACACTATGTTGGATGCCGCAAACTTCCATTTAAAAAAAAACTATATCATCAAATAAGGATAAGCAGAAATCTCACATAATAAGAGTCCCACTTCAATTCAAATGTAAGAGTTTCACTTCAACAGCTTCAGTAATTTTTACCTCAATAGTAACATTCCAAAATGCTCACGTATCCAACTGTTGTAATAATTAATTTTATATGTCAAATTAAAATGTCAAAACTATATATATATATATATATATATATATATATATATAAAAATAATCCTAACAATTTCCCCCTTTTTGGCATTTTTGTCACAGCTCTTGAACTTCATATGAAAAATCATAATTGGACATATAAAGTGTGCAATGCTCCCCCTCAATGTAGTATCTAATTAAATAGTACATAATCATAAGTCAACTGTAGTCAACAAAACACATCAGAAAAAATTACAACTTATCTGAATTGTCCTCCCCCTTTGGGACAATACATGCCAAAAAGTCATTTTTAGGAGCTGCCGAGGAAATGGAGAACACGCTGCTTCAAATTTTGAAGAGACTCAGTGGCTACCTGAAGAATGCCTTCAATCCTCTCAATTTCAGTAAACAAAGTTGCATGAGGATTGACGGTCGAACCTGAAGCATCTGAAGGACCAGGCGTTACATATGGTAAGTCTACCACCCGGGATTGATGGAAAATCTGACGATTTATATTCATTAAAGCTGCCAACTCAAGAACACTTGACTCCACCCTAGGCACTTGATTTGCATATAGAAACTGTGTTATTAAACATGAAAAGTAGAGTAGAGAGTGCGGCTTACTTTCAATCGCCAACATCGCATCAGTGATAAGCTTTCCAAGGTTGAACCTTATTCCAGTCTTGATAGCATAAAGTAACTTAGCCTGTGCCAAGTAGACAGAAACTACATGCGTACTTGGCATCCAGTTCGTCACTACTAATTTAAAAAGGATGAAATACTTTTGTGTAAGCATTGAAGAACGAAAAACCAAGCTAGATGGCCAAGCAGTCAATTTGCCACTAGTTAAGACTATAGCAATCAAATCATTTGACACAGTCCACTCATCATCATAAACCAAATCACCAATCAAGTTATCAAACCCCATAAACAAATTTAACCGAGTAGCATCAAAATGTACTACCCGACCCTGCACATAAACAACTCCAAAAGACACAGCATTCACATTCAGAATATCATGAGTTAGATTGCAATAACCAGTTCAAAGTCATAATGATGAGGTAGCGTAGAAGCTTGCAATAAGGAACGCTCCGATAATAAAACATCCACACCTTGTTGTTGAAACTCCTCAAGATTGATCAGTCAATCAAAAACAAACCCAACATCCTTGAGGGTAGTCCATTTCTGTTCTGCTGCAGAAGTATAAAACTTGAATGAAATGGCATCATCTACTTTCAATCGGGTAAAGGATCGATGGTGAGCTGCGAAAACGGTTTTTTGACAACACATCTTTGTTCGTTTTGGAGGGGCCGTAGGAGGCGCAGGTGATGGAACAGGTACAGCAAAGGTATCATCGGAATCTGAACCAGATTCTTCAATTATAAATAAAATTACCCGATGGACATCATAGTCGGGGTCCTGAGTAGAGACAATGTCGGGAATGTTAATTGGGGTTTACTGAAGAGGACCCAATTCTAGTAGAACTTCTGTCAGATGCCGGATTCAGTAGCAATCGACTTGAGTGTCGTGTTGGAGCAGCTGTTTGTTTACCAAAAGCTGAAGCTACGACCTTCTCCTTGTTCTTTCCCATGGTTATTGATTACACTTAATAAAATATTAACCGCAGTCAAATTCAACAACCCAGTAAGCTCCAACCACAATTAGTCAATTTCAATCAATTTCCACCACACAATACCATGAAATCCAGTTGAAAGCTCAGAACATAAAATCTAGCCAATCTTCATAGTAAAAAAATGCAGAAACAAGCAAAAATCTTCATCGAAAATTTTAAAATTCACAGCAGTACCAACTTGCATATAACATCTAAGATCAATTTCAATTTCATGGAACACGCAATCAAATTCTGCAAATAGTTCATATTAGAACCGAAAGAAGGCAACGTCGTAGAAAATAGGTCTTCAATAGACAATCACAACATTCACAAAAATACCCAATCTATAGTTCAAACTCAAAGTTGTGGGTAGTATTAGAGCAATCCCAATCGGAACCCACAAAACAAATAGAACCAACCTTGACTAAGTAGTGCCGTGAGATGAGGTTTCACTAAAGAGAGAGCTTTAAAATGGCAAGAGAGCAGAAAATGAGCAAATCTAGTCCACGCCCTTCAATCTTCGTGAGAGAGCCGACAATAAGATGGAGATGGAAATGTAGCAAAGGAGGAGATGCAGATGCAATTGAAGAAGAAGCTGCGGTAGAGATAAACAGAGGAGCCAGGTAATAAAATGAAACATAGTAGGGATTTTAAAACCCTTTAGTAAAATGCAGCGCAGCTCCTTTTTTTAATCTTTTCTTTTTCTTTTTCTTTATAAAGAAATATAAAATAGAAAATAAAAAAAATAAATACACTAATACTGTAGGGCACAGAGTCCCAATGCTCCTCTGAGAAGTTCAAACCTCACTACATCAAGAGGTTTCGTAAAGATATCCGCCAACTGCTTTTCTGTAGATACATGTGATAGGATGACTGTTTTGCTTTCCACAAGCTCTCGGATAAAGTGATACCAAAGATCAATATGATTCGTTCTTGAATGCTGAACTGGATTCTTCGAAATATCTATGGCACTTTTGCTGTTGCATAAGATAGTCAACTCATTCTGACTAATTCCATAGTCTTTTAACATCTATTTCATCCAAAGAAGTTGTGAACAACAACTACCGCAGCGATGTATTCTGCCTCAACGGTTGATAGTAAGATTGAATTCTGCTATTTGTTGTACCAAAAGATCAAATTATTTTCTAAGAAGAAACAACCTCCCGAAGTACTTTTCCGATCGTCTAAGTTTTCAGCCCAATCCGCATCACTATATCTAGCTAGATAAGATGTTGAATCAGATGAATATCATATCCCAAAATCAGATGTTCCGCTAACATACCTGATGATCCTCTTTACCGCCGTCAGATGTGTTTCTTTTAGATTGGCTTGATAGCGAGCGCATACGCCAACACTAAAACAGATATCTAGCTTGCTTGCAGTCAAATATAATAAGCCTCCAATCATAATTCGATATAAACTCTCATCAACACTTTTTTCCATTCTCATCTCTGTTTAATTTTGTTGAAACACTTATAGGTGTTCTTGCATGTCTAGCATTCTCGAGACTGAACTTTTTGATTAAACTCTTCGCATATTTGGTTTGCGATATAAAAATTCCTTCCTTCGCTTGTTTGACTTGCAAACCCAAAAATAAGTTTAGCTCACTTACCATACTCATTTCAAATTCAGATGTCATCAGTTCAACAAACTCATTTACCATCATTGAATGTGTAGCTCTAAACACAATATCGTCAACATAAATCTGAGCAATCACAAATTCATATTTGAACTTTTTAATAAACAGAGTTTTGTTGACGCTACCTCGTTTATAGCCTTGCCTGATAAGGAATTTTGTAAGCCTTTCGTACTAAACTCTTGGTACTTATTTGATACCATAAAGAGCTTTCTTTAGCTTAAAGACATGATCTGCATGAGTTGAGTCAACAAATCCTTTTAGTTGCTCGACATACACTTTTTCTTCAATAAATCCATTTAGAAACGCACTCTTTACATCCATTTGATAAAGCTTAAACCACTTTACACATGCTATGCCCAATAATAGTCTGATAGATTCAAGTCGTGCCACCGGTACAAAAGTTTCGTCGAAGTCGATACCTTCCACCTGAGAGTATCCCTGAGCTACCAGCCTTGCTTTATTTCTAGTAACATTATCCTGCTCATCTGTTTTATTCCGAAGTACCCATTTTGTTCTAATTACATTGGTATCCGATAGTCTTGGCACTAATTCCCATACATCATTCCGTGCAAACTGAATCAATTCTTCTTTCATAGCTGCTATCCAGAATTTGTCTTATAGTGCTTCTTTAATGCTCTTTAGCTCGAATGAAGATGTGTAACACAAGTAGCCTACAAGTTCTCGATAATCAACCCTTATTCTTTCTCTTGTTTTTCTTCTTTCGCTAACATCTCCAATGACGTTTTCTACTGGATGATTTCTTCGGATTTGAGATGAAGAATCTCGGTTCAAATCAGATTCTAACATTTTAAGTGATTCATCATCCGAAGTAACTGAAAATTCTTGAGTTCGTGCAATTACTTCCTCAGCAGCAACTAACTGCAGATCAGTTCCTGTAGTTACTTTCTCAACAGCAACTAACTGCAGATCTAGGCAATTCTTCAAACTTGTTTCATTTCTTGTTTGGGCTGATTCAGATGGTTGGTTACGTTGATTTTCTTTTACCACTTGTGCATTTAACAAAGATATATCATCTATCATAATATTTATAGACTCTTGCACTTTCTTTGTTCTTTGACTGTATACTCGGTAAGCTTTTCTATGAGTTGAATAGCCAATGAAAATTCCTTCGTCACTTTTGGTCTCAAATTTTCCAAGTTGTTCCCGATCTCTAAGAATATAGCACTTACTTCCAAAGATATGAAAGTAACTTACATCTGGTTTCTTTCCTTTCCAGAGTTCATATGACGTCTTGTTCAAAAAGCTTCGAAGATATACTCTGTTACATATGTAACATGTCGTGTTAACCGCTTCGGCCCAAAATCTTATAGACACATTACTTCCATTCAGCATCGATCTGCCCATTTCTTGAAGTGTTATATTTTTCCTTTTGGCAACTCCATTTTGTTGTGGTGTTTTGGGTGCTGAAAATTCTTATGCAATGCCATACTCATCACAAAAGTCATTGAAGATTGTATTCTCAAATTCTCTTCTATGATCCAATCGAATTCTCAATACAGTCAAAATTTTCAGATTCATGACCTGCACATATAGGTTTTTAAAAGGCTTGAAAGCATATGATTTTTCTTTAAAAAATGATTCCCAAGTACATCTCGAATAATCATCAACATAAGTTAGAAAGTATCTCATTCCACTAATACTTTTATATTGTGTCGGACCAACCAAATCCATGTGAATTAATTCAAGTATGTGAGATGAGCTAACATGTCTAACCTTTTTATGTGGCACATTTAGCTATTTTCCCATTTGACACGCCCTACAAATTGAATTTTCTACTTTGTTCATTTTGGCTAGACCCCTTTATAGCCTCCAATTTTGTTAATTTGCTGATGAGATCAAAATTTGCATGCCCAAGCCTTTGATGCCATAAATCAATGTC
>JAOTAY010000189.1:30047566-30059780 GCA_025629805.1 Erythroxylum baracoense
TAATATATATTTTAAATTTAATTATTTAGTAAATTATGTAAATAAATCAATTTGTAAAAAGGACATAAAAGGAATATGTTAAAAAGTAATTGAATAAAATTGTCTTTTTGTACTTTTGGTGCAATGAGGTGTGTTACTATTCATTGTACCGTTTTGATGTGAAGATTTAGTGTCTTCCTTATAGTAAATTTATTGCACTAAAATACTAAATTTGGTATTTTGGTGCCTTGGTTGGAGATGGTCTTAGGGGCAACTGGCTTGCTTTAGGCTTTTGCTTCCTAATTTAAAAAATATTAATGGCAATCTGACCGCCTATAAGGTTTTCGGTAACTTACACAGAGATATTGCATGCGTGACAATAGCACATGGTTAGTGCATAGGCTATTTGATCCTATAGCCTTGCTTTAATTTCTTGCCCATGAAGGTTCTGTTATGATCAAGCTTCAGATTAAACTAAGTTTTGAATCATCAAACAATTGAATTCCAAAACCTGTAATTAAGCAAACCTCAAGTTTTGTTAATCAACATTATTGACTGTCTGGAATGGTTTAGACTTTTAGTTTGGAATCATCTTCAACATCTCCACACGAAAAGGGAAAAAAAAAGAGAAGACAAGACACATTGTAAGTTAACAATATGACACTTGGGCTTTCTTCTCTCTCCACGACGTTGTAGTGTCTTGTAAGAATTCTTCTCTCTTAAGTCTGCACGTTTGACAAACTCAACGACTTTAACTGTTTTGGTTAGTCACACTGCATTCTTCGTTAGATTACGACTGTCCACCAGCTTTTCTCCATTATTTATTTTATCTTTCTTTGCTCAAGGTAATCGATATAGCAGTATTCAATTGAAGCCATGTACTGATGTACAATCTATGCTACAGGCTGATTTGCAAGAACAAACCTTGTTCTGGTGGAATACCTCGCAAAAGGTTGGGAGGAAGATGGTGGAAAATTAACGGAACAATAATTTAAGAAGGAAGATTAGAGAAAATGGGAAGGTGGTGCTGTCACTGATGATGAGCAAATAGGAACTGTGAATGGTAACTTTTATACCTCTCTTCTAAGATCAGTATAAGAATCATTCCATGTTTGTACCTTTTTCCTTGCCTCTGATATACCTACACATTCTGAAGAACTCAAATCATCTGAACACCTCATTATTCTGTAAACACACTAGTCGATAAATCAGTAAAATAGTAATGGAAATTAGCAAAAACAGTAACAATAAAACATGATAGGAATCAGCTCAAAGTTGAAATAGGCTTTCCTCTTAATTCTCTGCATCATTATTAATATATGGGCTGTTCTGGATTTTCTTCTTCTTCTTCCTGGAAGCGGAAATGAGCAGTTGGAAGCTGTATAGACTTGCAAGTATAGATTCTTAACACAAATCCGGATGGAGAAATGAAAAAGTTAATTGAAAAAGCTTTTTATTTTTATATTTTCACTTCTTATCTCTATAGTACATAATAGAATTTTAAACAGCAGACAATATATTTGAACAATGTAACATTTTTTAGAAAACACTAATGAATCTTAAACTTGCGCTATTTAAATCCATATTTGGGAATCATTTTGCAGCACTTCGGAATCTCTTGACAAAGTGTGTTAGCTCTCCAGTGATAGCCTTGAGTTGGAGGATAGGAACACCAGGTGGATATGATCGGAACTAGGGAACATCTCTTTTGAACAACTAGATAGGGGCCAAAAGTACCCCGATGTAAACATTGATAAACTGTAATATTCAGTGGTGAAGGTATTCTAGATAGCGCATCTACCGCCTTGTTTTCTTCCCTGGGTTTATATTCATGCTTTTCTAACACTAATCACTGCACAAGAAGATGTTTCAAACTCCTTTGGTCAGTTTGCATTAGGCCTATAAGATAATGGTTCCATGTTTTGGACAATAAACAATATCGCCATTAGTTCTATCTTGGACAACAACTTCAATCTAGCTTGCCCCTTTAGTGCTTAACTGTAAAATGCTATAGATCGGTTTCTCTGCATTAAAATAGCCCCCACTCCTGTGCCCAAAGCATCTGTCTTGATCACTAAAGACTCCTCAAAATTAAACAAGGCTAGGTTTGGTATTTTTGACATGTTTAAGATTTTGAATAGCCTTTGCAGCTTCATTATTCCAATAAAAGGCATCTTTCTTCAATAAATTAGTCAATGGAGTTGTAACGTTTCCATAGTCTTTGATGGATCTTTGATAATACCATGTTAACCCTATGAAGCCTCTTAATTTCTTTTAAGTTCTTAGGCATGGGCAATTGTTCCATGGCCCTCGCCTTTTCTGGTCAATAGAAAATCTCTCCTCTAATGTCATATGCCCTAAGTATTCGATCCAAGTTTAACAAAAACAACACTTTTTAAGGCTACCAACTAATCAATGAGCCTTTAGAAGAGAAAATACCTCTCTCAAATGCTGTAGATGCTAATCTAAAAAGGTGCTATAAATTAATATATCATCAAATAACACCAATACTCTTCTTCTCAACATCGGTTTAAACGCATAATTACCATCGACTGAAAAGTGGTTGGGGGGCATTTGTAAGACGAAAGGCATAATTAAAATTTTATAATGGCCTTCATGTGTTGAACTACTTTAGGCACATCTTTAGTCTTCACCTTTATATGGTAATACCCTACTTCGAATCCAATTTTGAGATTAGACGAGCGCTCTTTAGTTTATCAAATAACACGTTAGTCATCGAAATCGGGAAATGGTCGGGTACTGTTGTTTGTTTAATGCCCATTAATCAATGCAAAATCTCAAAGTGTCGGCTGCTTCCTAACTAGCAATACTGGACTCGAAAATAAGCTCATACTCGGCTGAATAATTCACGTCACTTACCTTTCTCCAACCGATTTTGCCACTACAGTTCTATTACTTTCGTTAGCCCATTACAATTCATCTTCAACAATTACCTGGTCTTCCACCCTGTTGATAAAAATTGCTAACAGTGTATCATCATCCAAATGCTTTAATGGGATTGTTAGTGATTCAAAGTCTTGTTGATATTTAACCATCGTGGAAGTTTGTCGCAACGACCCGAGTTTTTGTTGTTGGGTCCCCTTTTGTTTGGGGTAAAAGTCTCCATAAGAGTTGGTTTTTGAGATCCTCTTAAGTTTGATAGGGCCGTCGATTTTTCTCCCATTATAGCCAGACCAACACCCCCCTTTGGAGACAAACTCCAGCCGCTTCGAGTTTCTATACTTTAGTAAGACTGTTAACAACAAAATAAAGTTATGCCCTGTAGACCCAAGATGGCAAATCCTCTTCACCATCAAAGGTAGACCTAAGATGTCTTTTCTTCTGTTATATGAGCTCACTCTCCTCCTTCCAATCCCTACATAGTCTTGGCATAATCACGTCTTGAAATAGGAAAAGAGATCCAACCAACTCAATACCTCAAGTTGAATTTGATTAAATTAAGACTTGACATTTAAGTGAAATAAGGAAACAAATCACGAACCTTACTGTATAGCGTAGTTAAGCAACACAATACGGCGGACTACATGACTTGGTTCCTTGCAACTCATTTATGAGCCGTTAGGAAATGAAGGATGTTACGTTTCAGAACGCAATCTTTACAGACTCAAAATTGTCTGTCAACAAGTGTTCTCAAGAGAAATAAACGTAGAATAACATATGATAAAGAGTCTCCTACAAATGTCATGTTATATTAGCATTTAATAAACGTCACAAACTTTTCGCTGCACATTCAAGCCAAAGAATCGTTTGAAGTTACAGAAATCATGGTTACATGTTTTATAAAAAGGATTCAAGACCAACCATAGAATCTCCACGTCAATATGATCTTCAAGACAAAATTGCATCCGCATCATCGTCCTCATCGTCACCTATTGGTGCTTCGTTAAACATGTACCGATTCTGATGCTCTATTAGGTACTGTGTTGATCTCTTTAAATCCAGGAAAAGATTATAAACTCTTGTAATATCCTCAGTTTCCACGATCTTTCCTTTTCGCTTCTGGCAGGCAATGCAGAAGCCGTTATGAGATGGATAGCTAGCGTATCTCAAGGATGTTTCTGCTCCAATATGTGTTAGTAAGGCCTTTGCCTCTTCGGTGATCTCCACATCTTCTTGGCATCTTTTGTACCCAATCTGGCTAATTTCATCCTTTGTATATGGTTGAGTGCATATAATAAGCAGTCTATCCAGGAGATCTATTGGAATCCCATGTGGAGACTTGTAATTTGTCCCTCGAATAGCAGTGATCCCTCTGTTAGTAGCCACAACTAATATTGGTGCCATCTCATTCTCAAGAGCACAATTGAGAAAGGAGAAGCACTCTATGTCAAGCATATGCACTTCATCAATGAAAAGGACACCTGGTACAATCTCTGCTTTACCCTCATCCCGCCATTCAGCTACCTTAGTGTCAATCTGCTCCCTCACCTTGGCACGGATTTCACCAGTATCCCCAGTGACAAGAGCTAGAAATCCCTTTGTTCTGAAAGTAGAAGATGAGCTAGTGATAATAATGGACAAATAACATACAGGTGATACTGAGTCTATGCAACAAGGATTTGGTCCACAGACTGATGAAGATGGAAAAAGATGTTCAGGTAAATGTCAAAATCAAGATAGATGCCAGTGAGATACTTAAAAAGAGTCTAGATATTCCTCGTAGGATGCGGCTCTATATATCAATCACAACAAGTGAATACCATTGTGGAAACCACTTTCAAATCGACACTATAAATTCCCAGGCAAAAATCTTCAAAATTCTCAAATATTGATCAAAAGACAGTGCTAAATCTTTTTATTTTCTGCGACTTCATAAATTTTTCCAAACACTTTCATCCATTTCGTATATGAAAAAAAGTGGTTGCAAAGCTTCATCTTGTGACCAGGATAACTAATAGCAACTCAGATGGTTGATATCGTTGTCCAATTTGCAAAACACAAGGAGT
Organism: Erythroxylum baracoense; assembly: GCA_025629805.1. Lineage (NCBI taxonomy): Eukaryota > Viridiplantae > Streptophyta > Magnoliopsida > Malpighiales > Erythroxylaceae > Erythroxylum > Erythroxylum baracoense. Next base: position 30,052,513 of record JAOTAY010000189.1, read on the forward strand.
TAGATTGCTGTAGTAATATTCAATCTAGGCATGAACACCTATATTATTCACGTTGTTGCTAAATGTATTATTACTTTTGATTTCTCTATTAAGTACTCAGAAAAAAAAAATCATGATAGAACAGTGAAACGTGTCTGTATCAGAAGCGTATTACACATGGGGATAAATAAGACTTCCTATCCCTGAATCCAAGCAGACAGTGGCACAGACAAACTAAGACTGACGCAAAGAATTCCTATCAAGGACAAAAATGCACTATGACAGGTTCCATCTAAATTTTAGAAAGACCCAACCATCTATAAAATACTTGAAAAGCAAACCTTTAAGGCATTCTCAGGGTTAAAAAGAAGACCTCTTGCAACAAGACCAGCTCGTACGTGGATATATACGGTTGCAGTTCTATAATTCATCACAAGAACACACCAATATAGCAAATGAATAGTTTTGCTTGCCATAAACCATCATGTAACTTCAAACTCCTTTAAGTAGCCACAAGAATACCATAAAACATCCATAGAACTTAACAGTCTTATGTCAACCAAGCATCAATCGCCCAACTTCAATGGCATCAAGCGAACCACAAGACAAAAGACACAAACTTTACCTGCTATTAATGACATCAATCTCATGAAGTGTCACGCAATGCACTACCTCTTTCCTCTTCTGCAATTCCCCATCAGGACACTGAACAAACTTCACCTGAGGGCCCATTGCATCGTAATCCCTAGACCTTGAAAACGATCTCCCAAGCTTCGTAATCTTCCCTGAAGCTTTATCAATCGCAATCACATCACCACCCTGCACTTTCTCTTTCCCTAAAGCCTCTATCATCTTCACCCCCCAAATCATACACTTTCTCCATCTCCGTCGTCTTCAACGTCAACTTTCCCGTCTTAGGTGCTGCTCCAGTCACCGCCGGCCGGTCAATTTGAATTTCAACGACCTCACCTTCGATCACCTCCGCCTCCTCCTTGATTCTCACGCCGATTGCATTACGAAATGCTTGCATTAGGACTTCAGTTTTGGACATTTCAAGAGAAAAGATTTCGCTAGCGGAGATCATAGCAAATGGGGTTTCGAGGCGAGTGACTTGGCCATTCCCATGGCTATGGCGATCTTGCTCGTTCCCGGTTGACCGGCGAGGAGGACGGCCCGACCCGCGATTTTCCCCTCCTTTATCATTTGAAGAACGACACCGGCGGCTTTTCGAGCGGCATTTTGGCCAAACATGCCTTCGGACCGTTTGGCTGTGGGTGCAACTGGGTCTGACCTTGGTATGGTTGCTAGCGCGAGAGCGGTCCGGCTAGTGCGACGAGCGGCGGTTATGAGACCGTGGGCTAGTGCGATGGTGCGGGCCGGTGTGATGAGCTCGGTCGCCTGACTGGTGTAGTGGTGCAATGGTGCAAGTTGCGACGGTGAATGGGACAGCGGGCTGGGAGGAGAGCATTGTTAGTTGTGAGATAGCGAGGGAGGAAGTGGCAGGCGGCAACAACGAGTAAGTTTACTGTTAGGGTTAAATTTTCTAAAATTTTAATTAAGCCCTTTAATTTTTTATAAATTTACATTTTAGTCCAATATTTTGGTACCAACCAGCGCTAATCATACTAACCGGTATCAAGTATTATGGTACCGACCTCGTTATCAAATATTACAATACTATAGAATGGTAAGTTAGTTATTATACGTTCAAAAATTAAATTTTATTTAATTAAATTAGAATTATCACAATTATTAAAAATAATAAATTAAATTTAATCAAATTTAACCTCAAATTTAACTTTTTTTAAGATTGAAAATTAGACCCGACATATGAACAACCTTAAAAGACTCGACCTTAGTGAGAAATATGCAATTTATAATGCCATTTGCATTCACGATTCACCCTATATAAATGTTGAACTCCAACATTAGGAGCCCCCACCCCCCGTGCCCTCGGGATTGGTGAAGGATGTAAATCGCGGGATGTGCCTCAACTGACCAGGGACTTGGGCTTACCCACTGATCTCACCATACAAGGGGTCCAAATCTTAAAGGTTGCCCCCAAGATTCGAACCCCCATCCTGTAGGTTGTCAGCATGGCAGGTACCACACCAACCAAGCCTTTGCCAGTTGAGCTATGCGCCGGGGGCACGATTCACCCTATATAAGACTAAGTTTTCTGTCATCTTCGTAACAACGTAAAACGAATTGATGTCACTCAACTCATACATCCAGTCTCCCATCATGAATCATGAACGTTGACAATTGGGTGATTGTAATCCTTGCGAGCTTTGGACATTACACTAGTGATCTGAATCATTAGCTTCCAAGTTTTGATCTTTCACACAGTTCTCCACGTGAGAAAACTCCAACTTCTCCTTAGCTAACTTCTTGGCCATCCTCCTCTGCTTCCTCTTGTTCTGGTTACTTTCACCACATGACTCTCCTGAATACAAACACAAATCCGTTTGCATGGAAACTAAAATAAACACTCGCATTTCACGTGGAGCTTATAACTTGGTCCATAATTCTTACCTGGCTTGTTACCTATGATAATGGAAGCATGACTGTCATCGGCATTCCGTCGAACACCTGGAGTACTCTCTTCGACTGCAATATTAACACTGGATGATGCATCCATTGACGGAGGTAATAATGGTCCAATAACTTGTTTCCGACGACAAACATCTTCCTTAAGCTTTTGTTTACGAAGCCTCTTCCTCTGAGCCCTGGTTAACTTTTGGCGTCCACAATCGTCGTCATTGTCATTACTCGTTGATGAACTACCTTCTCGCAAGCCATAATCATCTGCAAATTTCAAAACCCACATCTGGTAATATATCTCCTGGTTGCTGTTACCGAAACGAGTATCCACTGGTAATCAAATAACAATACCTGGAATAAGATTCACGTCAAATCCTTCCCTTGACAGGCTATCAGTTTCTTGCGCATTCTCCCCCTGCATGATTCCATTTAAGACACAAATAAGTATGCAGTAAAGTAAATTAAAAAAAACAAGCAAACGGGAGAAGAGAGGAACAGAACTAGCGCTTGTGATTGTGGTGGTGGCGATGGAGGATAAAGAGTGTTGAGAAGAGCTTCATGTAGTTTGCGTCGTTTCTCTTTATGATCCATTAGTGACAGACGGTGTTTCCGACAATTTCTCCTCGTAGTACTTCTTCACATAACAAAACGCTTCGTAGTTGCCTGCCTACACGATCAATTTTACAGACGTGCACTCTCTAGATGGACTTTCGCCATATTCGTTGCTATGAAAAAAGGAAACTGAAGACAGCAGTGACGTCTTTTTTCGATATCTGAACGTGTAACAAGATGGGCTTGACGCAACTTTTGTGTTGGATCTGATTAGAATTGGGTTGATTCATAATTGCTTTTTTGGTCTTTTATCTTCGACCTATTTGGACTTGATCTGTCGTTTGTGCATGATACTATAGGGTATTTAGAGTTTTCAAAACAGTTCTCTTTAGAAAAACCGATGGATCCTCATTGTGGTGGGTTTCTTCACAATCAATCATGTCTGGTATTATTTCTTTGGAAGAGGTCGAAACTCTAGCTCTGTTGGAATCTTTGCAATGGTTACTTTCTTCCTCTTTTCACAATCTTATAGTGGAGATAGAAGCCTAGATAGTAGTTAATGCATTCAATAATCCTCAAGAAGATAATTCATAATTTGGCTATATCATCCTAGAGTGTAAATCTATGTTAGCTTCAAACATCAGTGTATGTTTTGTCAAGAGGTAAGCTACAAACTCTCATTTTGTATAATAGTAATCGAATATTTAAACATAATATACATATGATTATAATATGTTATAATACCTTGAAAATGATGATTGGACAAGTATATGGACTGGACCAAATCGACTCTAATTAAAGCAATTTAAAATTTTGTAACACTTTTTCAACTTGCATTTTATTAAATTAAATCCAACCCATAAATGAATATTTTTAAAAAATTTGAATAATTATAAAATATAAATAAATTATTAAATTATTCATTAAATGAAAATATATATCTAAAATTAAATTGATGTTAATAAAATATATTGTTACTAATGACTTTTGGTAATATTACTAGCTATATTATGATGAAATTGAGCAATACATGATATATATTTTTGGAAATAGTCTAGCTAATGGATAAGGTTGCGTACTACTAGACTTTTCTAGATCCTGCACCTCAACGAGATTTCTACTAACATTAAATTCAATTATTATGTTTGGAACTAAAAAAACGGACAAGTTGAATCCATAAACGTAATTGAAATCAACCCTTTTTTATAAAGTCAATTTTGCCAAAAAGTTTGGAGAATTGAATTCCAACTCATTTCAACACTTCTTTTTAAATGTTGAAACTTACTCTTCCCATAATACCCATGTTGTAATAACCCTATCTCCAACTGACGCAGCCACTCTTCAGCCCTCCCATATCTCAACTGACACAGCTCTCACTTCTCTTTAACTGATGCAGCCTGGAGCCCCTCCCATCAAAAAGAACAACAACACCTTCTCCAGGTTCATGCATTTTTTAGCTCGTTCATGCATTTTTAAGCTTCTAATTTATAATAATTTTCTATTGTTTTTATAACTCAGTCTAGTCTAATGTTATTTGTAATCAATTTTTTCTTTTCATTTTAATAATGAACTTTTTTGATAGTATCACTTATAATAAAATTGATGTTTATAACTTATTCTATGTAAGTGTGAATGTTGATTATTTAATAAGATTATCTTTTAGTCAAAGATAAAAATGTCATATGAAATAATTAAATTCATTTTGATTATGTTCCAAACAGTGTAATTGAATTCAATTCTAATATTACTGGATTTGTTCCAAACAATATAAATTAAATTCAATCCAATCTCATTAACATAATTAAATTAAATTCATTAATGAATTCAATTCTAAATTTTCCAATATACTCGTAAGTGTCGATCTCTATACTTCTTGCAATTCCGAGGATCATCTCACCGCTGTCAGACTATTGAATATATAACAGCTAGCTTTTGCTTTGTGTTTTTTGTTTTCGCCGAGGTACATGGTAATGTGATGGTACAGACGCTGATTTTATATTGTAGATATGAATCGAACACCCAAGGTGTCAGTTTTAAAGTAGGATGCCCTCATCTTCTTTTTTTAAAATAATAATGTTTTTCTTTTTTACAGTCAACCCCAGCCGAGATTTTGTCAAATCTTAATCATTAAATTTGAGTATAAATTTGATTTAGTTTTCGATTTGAATTTAAAATGATATTATTTTAATTTTATTCTTTAAAATAAGAACATTTAATTTTGAGTTGCTTAAATTTATATACTAAAACAATATCGTTTTTGAAAAATTAAAGTAAAAAATACGAAATATTCATAATTTTAAACTAAATATTTTATTGAAGAATGTTGTTCAAGTCGCATGATATGTGCGGGGTGAGGATGTTGTTCAAGTTGCCAGACTTGTGGGAGTTTATTGAAGAAGGATTTGCATATCCACGAAACTACCAAACTAAAAGAGAACAAGAAAAAGGATGCAAAGGCACTCTTCTTCCTTCAACAAGTTGTTCATTAAAAGATATTTAAGAGAATCGTGAATGCTACTACATTCCAAAGAAGGGTGGATGATCTTGCAAAAGGAATTTCAGGGTGATAGAAAGGTTATGAAGATCAAATTATAGACATTTCGGTGAGAGTTAGAAACATCAATGATTAAAAAATTAATTAGTGTAAGAGTATCTTTCCAGAGTTTCAACGATTGTGAGCCAAATGTGAGTTTATGGTGAAAAGTGCAGTGGTCAAGTTGTTATGGCTAAGGCTTTGAGAAACTTGAAATCCCAATTTGATTATACTGAAGCTACCCTTGAAGAATCAAAAGATCTAACCATCTTTTCTTTTGATGAACTATCTTTGTAAGCTCATGAGACAAGAATCAACATGTCATATGAGTAAACATATTAGAAGGTATTTCACTTGAACGGAAGTTAGAAAATTTGAATTGCCGTGTAAAAGAAGTTGTTCATGAGCTAACTTAGCTAGAGTTGTCAATTTGTTTCTTAAACTGAATTCTACAGATTTCAGTTTAAGGGAGGGTGTTAAGAATCAGTTTGATTTATGTCACATGTTTAGAAAGGTTATTTAATTGTTCGAGTCGAAAGTCAGTAAATTGTTGCTAAGTTGTTGAGTCATGATAAGTAGTAGTGGGTAGTTTTTATTGATGTTTTTGTTATAAGTTATGACCCATGTTTGCCACTATGCGTAAGCTTTATATAAGGCCACTTTGTTTTGATAATTTAATTGAAGTGCGTGAGTTAACATCAGTTTCCCTTTATCTTGTTGTTCTCATCTTCTCTGCTCATTTTTTTCTATTGTTTATGTTAACTCCAATATGGTATCAGAGTCGTAGATTCTTGAAGGACTGTGAGATTGAGTGAAATAAAAAAAAAACTCTTCCAATGACTGCTAGCAATTCAGCTACTCTCTTACCTTTAAATTTCAATGGTGAGAACTGTCAAGTATGGGTTGTCAAGATGAAAACTCATTTAAGAGGTCTCGACTTATGGCAATGGGTGGAAGAAGAAAAAGAATTACTAACCTTGAGAAATAATCCAAAACTAAATCAAATAAGAACTCACGAAGAAGAAGCAGTAAAAGCTCCAAGAGTGTTATCTATAATTTTCTCTGCAGTTTCAGAATCAGTTTTTATAAGAATTATGACTTGTGAAACAACTAAAAATGTTTAGGATATACTAAATGAATTATATCAAGGCAACGAAAGAATGGAGAAATGCAAGTTTTAAATCTCAAAAGAGATTTTGTAGCTTTGAGCATGAAAGAACATGATAGCACGCAAGAATATTCTGATCGATTGATGACTTTGGTTAACAAAATAGGGCTATTGGGGAGGATCTATCCGAGAGCAAAATTGTAGAAAAGATTTTTATAAGTTTACCCTAAAAATTTGAGGCAAAAATTTGGCTAAATTCTGTGTTTATGATAATAATTAATTTGAATCCTTGAAATGTGAGTAAAAGAATGGGGGAGGACGAAAATAAGACAATCCGCCAAGGGAGATGGCGGGTTTGTGGCCTCCCCGCCATTCGGAATGGCGGGATGGCCACGTGGGAGCCCATCCCGCCATTCAGAATGGCGGGATGGCCACGTGGGTGCCGATCCCGCCACGTCCACCCGATCCCTCTCCACTGAGAAAATTAAAAAAATTTAATTTTAATAATTAATATAATTTAGGGTTTTATTATTTAAGGATTAATTTATATTT
>JAOTAY010000189.1:30085148-30096034 GCA_025629805.1 Erythroxylum baracoense
TAATTAGTTAATTACAATATTTTAATTAATGAGTGAATTATATTTTAATTAATTATATTGTATTAATTAAATAATAATAATATTTTAATTAATCAATTAATTATATTATTTTAATTAATGAATAATTATATTTTAATTAGTTATATTTTAACTTAATTAATTATATTTTAATTAATTATAATGTAATTAATAGTAATAATTTAATTAATTATATTGTAATTAATTAATTAAAATATTTTAATTAATTAATTATATTTATATTTTAATCAATTAATTAATTATATTTTAATTAATTAATTATATTTATATTTTAATCAATTAATTAATTATATTTTAATTAATTATATTTTAATTAATTAATTATATTTTAATTAATTATAATGTAATTAATTAATCCTATTATTTTAATTAATTATATTGTAATTATTTATATTTTAGTTAATTAATTAGTGTTAAAAATATTTTTTTAAAAAAAGTCACTACTAAGGAATGAGTTTCATTCCTCTACTAAATGGAGGTTGGAGGATTCCTCAAAAGTGGAATATTAAACTATCACCCCTATAACGATAATCAACAATCCGCCACTTACTTTTCATTCCTTACCTATTAACTACTTCTCAAACTTATCAACCAAGCATTTTAGTCTTTTAACGCGATGACAAATATTGGTGATGAATGCCCCTGGTTACTCAACTAGGCCATGTTTTTTTATTTATTAAGCTGGCTTAGTTGAAGTATCATTTTAGCCTTTTGACGTGAAGACAAACATTTTTTATGAATGCCCCCGGTTACTCAACTAGATCACAGCTCACAACCGGCTACTAGCTCTATTTTTAACCCTTTTTAGGTCAGCGGAATAGTTATTAACACATACTCTTTTCTTTCTCTTTTTTTTTTACCTACTTCATTTCTTTTAGTTTATTATTTTCATGAAAGGGAAACTGAGATTGCCTACCGATTTAATGGTTTTTAACGATAACTACATGTGAATTAGCAATATTAAGTGTAAAACCAAGTGTCCTATCCTAATCAACACGCATGTTTATGTTAAAGTTATTTATAATCTAACTTCCTAAGTTAACCCATATCACCAGTTCAACAACATTGTTCAAAATTAAGCTAATTCACATAAAATTCCAGCCACTAAACATCCACACAGTCACACAATTTCACACAAAAATTGAAAAAAAATTGGCACGTTAACACAAAAACATAAAAAATCATGCAAAAAAAGAAAGAAAAAGAAAAGAGTATGTGTTAATAACTATTCCGCTGACCCAAAAGGGTTAAGAATAGAGCTAGAAGCTTGTTATAAGCTGTGATCTAGTTGAGTAACTAGGGTATTCATCACAAATGTTTGTCTTCGCATCAAAAAGCTATAATGACACTCCAACTAAGCTAGCTTAAGAAATAAAACAAACGTGTGCCTAGCTGAGTAACCGGGAGCATTCATCACTAATATTTGTCATTGGGTCAAAAGAACAAGTCAATGTTACAAAAATGAGAAAAAGTGTGTGTGTAATAAAAACCATACTGACATAATAAACTAGCTAAAAATTTTCATGAAAGGATAACTTAGATAGTTAACCATTTAAGTGATCGATAATTGTAAGTGCACGTCTATAAGTGACATAGGTTTAAAATTGAGTTGTTCATATCTTGATCGATGTGTATGTTTATATTAAAGTACTTAGGCATAACGGAATAATTCAATACATTTAACTTGTAATATAACTATTGTTTACAATTAAGTTGATTGCATAACGTTCCGAGTCAGTAGCCATCAATTTTGACATTGTATGCATATATGTTTTTGTGTATTTTTGTTCTTTAGATTATTTTTGTGTTTGATTTTGCTTGAGGGCAAGCAAAAGTTTAAGTGTGGGGGAGTTGATTGGTGGCATTTGTACATACTTTTCTTCTGATAATTTGTTAGTTAATTGTGATAAATTTATTGTTGTTAACTTTTTTAGCTTATTTTTTGTCTCATTTTCATATAATTGCATGATTATGTATGAATGTATGTGAATATGCATGAATGTGTGTGAATTAGGTCTTTAAGACTAGGTTTTGCGTAAATTTTGCGTGGCATTGTTGCAAGCCTTTTTCTTACATTATGTTGTATAAATTGCATATGTTTTGGGCATGATTAAGTGATTAATTTTGTTGTTAATCAATAGGTTTGAAGGTGGCCTTGAGGGATGGAAGGATAGAAGAACCAAAGAGAAAATAAGTTTTGTGACCCAAAGGAAAGCTGGAATTTTCCTAGGCCAACCCATCACCATTGTTAAGCTTTCGCAAGATACAATTTTTATTAGATGTTTTTCATTTTTGATCCAAAAGAAAGAGGAGAAATTTCTTTTCAATGGTGAAATAACGGCCCAATTTGCATAATAAATCAATAACATATTATGGATTCAAGTCAAGATAGAAAATAGAATTTTCTAAAAAATTCTGGCTGGCAACTTCCTCCTTCCTACGTCATTTTAAGCATTAAATGAGGTATAAAAACTCAATTTTAAACCCTAGAATGGGGGAGGTCGTGCAAGACATACAAGGGAGAAGAAGAATGCATTTTTTAGAGAAAAACCAAGAGAATTCAAGGTGGAACCAAAGGATTCCAAGGAAACACAAAGCTACCACCATAGAATTCCAGCTTTACTCTTCAACATATAAGCCTTACTTCTTCTCTTTTCTTGCTTCTTTGTTTTATTTTCTTGATTGAGAAGGATGTAAGGATATGTTATGAATATGTTAGATGAAAATTTGATGGATTTCTAAGTAGTTATTAGGGTTATTATTGTCTAAACTATGTAGTACCTCACTTTATTTAATGTTATGGATTTGTTTGATGTTTATGGTATTAACTGTCCATACTTAACACACATAGTGATATAGAGTTAAGAAATATGTTAGTAAGTGCTATGAGAGTGAGTTTACACCAAGAACACTCCATATATCAAGTTACCTTGCCATTTGGAGAGAGATCTTGAATGAAAAAGTGGTTGTCCAGAAATCTGTTCATATCCTTTTAATGGTTAAGTGAAAAATGGGAAGTGAGAGCTTACATAATTTATTTACATCATTAAACAGGGCTTATTTGGTTCAAGTAATGAGAGTTAAAGAACCAAGAAATTTGATAAGTCAAATTATTTATATATGATTTTGGATGAATTGGAACTAATTTGACTTATCTCTATGTGAATTTTGCACTTTATTTGGTTAATTCTCACACATTTCAACTTTATTGCTTAATAGGTGCAAATGGATAGATTTTGGGGCAAAAGGCATAACTTTCATTGTAGATGTTGGATTAAGGTCATTCAAGTATGCTTTCAAAGAGGACTTCGAGTTGTACAACTTTTGTGAAGACTCCAAGAAGATATTTTGCCATATAAAGGGTCAAAATTGCATGTTTCTGTAAATGTCCAGTGTATGTTCACCCAGCAGACATAATGTCCCAACTTTATCTGGTTAATTCTCACACATTTAAACTTTATTGCTTAATAGGTGCAAATGGATAGATTTTGGGGCAAGAGGCATAACTTTTTCTGTAGATGTCAGATTAAGGTCATTCAACTACGCTTTCAAAGAGGACTCCGAGTTCTATAACTTTTATGAAGACTCTAAGAAGAGATTTTGCCATCTAAGGGGTTCAAAATTGCATGGTTCTATAGATGTCTAATTTATGTCCACCTAGGGAACATAATGTCCCTCCAAACTGACATAAGCAGAGAGGGAAAGCTGGAAGACCCAAGAAGGTCTACCCAGTGGACATGAAGTCCCTCTAAATGGACATGAACATAGAGGGAAAGCTGGAAGACCTGAGAAGGTCCGCCCAGCAAACATTAAATCTACTAACCGACATTGTTGGCACTATTACGATCCTCATTTCCCTATTTGACAGAAACTCAGTTTCTTTGACCCCAAGACAGTATAAATACTCATTTTTAAGACCAAAAGGGGGGTCTGGCACTGAAAACAAGGCAGCTCATAGGAGGCACCCAAAAGAGGCAAAGAACAGGAAGAAGGATGATTGAATCAAGATTGCAAGCAAGCTTGTTTTATCTTCTCTCTCTATCCTCTCTCTCTACCCTATCTTGGATGTTGATTGTCTTTATGTATTTGGATTCTTTTATCATATTCTGGAACTAAACCCCATTTAGTGTTAGGGATGTAGCCTATTTTGGGGATTGATTTATATTTTATAGATTGATTGGTGTTAAATGAAAGTTCTTGGGTTATATTTATCTTTTTTGAGCTTCATTGTTGTTTTTATGCTTGATCACCATAGATGCAACCCTATGAATCATATGACGGACTGAGAGGTGAAGCATGATTTATGCACTAGGAAGATAAACACATTAGATTTAAAGATAGAAATATCCTGAACTAGTGTGATAACTTATGGTTGCTTGTTCTTAATGAATTTGACTAGTTAGGTTTCACATTAAGAGACGGTAATCAACTAGTTGGGTATTATTATATGTCTTGAGAGAGAATATAAGTGAATTTGTGCAATTGTTATTATAACTTGTCATTTATTCAATTCCATAACTTATCGATCAATTTCTTAATTGGTCCCAAAGCCCTAAGTCTAAATCATCGGATTTACCTTGTTTGTTTATTTACAGTCTTTACAATTTATTGTCTGCTCTAATCCAATCAACTTTTAATTTTCTTGTCATTTTAGTTCACATAATTAGGATTAATTCAGTAGCGAGTATCTTTGTCCTTGTGGGATACGACCTTGGAATTCTGTGCGTTTGTAGATTTTGTCAACCAAGTTTTTGGCGCCATTGCCTGGGACTAATTTATATTTGATACTATTAATTCTAGTTATTTTTTTATTACTTTAAGTTTTCTTCCATTAATTACTTTTAAACCTTTTCTCTTTGTTTTATTTCAGGAGCTGCATGCACTTAAGGCATTCAACAAATTTGAACAACGATCAACTACTTGAGTTAAATCCTAAAATTGAACTTGTAGAAGGAACAATGCCCAAAGAAGAAGAGAGATGGCAAATAATAATCAAAATCTAATTTTGCATGGGGAACAAGATATGGGGAACGATCAATTCAATAAAGGAAATCAGGCTGAACTGGTGGTTGTTAATCCTGTGGTAAGGAGAATTAGAGATTATCAGATGCCATTTATTACTGGCAACCCTTTTTGCATTGGATTGACTGCGGTAGCAAGGAATTATGGGTTGAAGCAGATTCATCAATCTATGTTGCCACAATTTAATGGAATGCCGAGTGAAGATGCTCTAGCCTTTATTAGAGATTTCTATACTACAGTTCAGAATTTTCCATTGTATGGATTGTTCGAAGATGAGTTAAAGCTGAGGTGCTTTCCCTATTGTACGAAGGGATTAGCAAGAAATTGGTTGTTGAGCTTGGAGGTAGTTTCCATTGATACTTGGGACAAAGCAATGGAGACTTTCATGATGAAGTGGTACCTAACCCACAAAACTCTCAAACTAAGGAAGATGATACATTGGTTCTCACAGAAAGAGGGAGAAAATTTCATGAAGCACAGGAGCGATTTAATAATCTCCTTAACCAGTGTCCTCATCATAGATTTGATACACACACTTTGACTCGATTTTTCTACTATGGTCCCATTGATCACAATCAGACATTGGTGGATTTAAATGCGAGTGGGAATATTAGTAACTTGAGTTCCCAATAGTTATGGAATATATTAATAATTTGTAAGGTGACTAGGAGCAAAGCTACTACTCTTAATGAAGTGAGATCTAGATCAGACATGGCTTCCCAAGCCGCTGAGATAAATAAGAAGTTGAATATGTTGATGAATGACAACAAGTCTGGTAGGGATCTGGCACTCTTTGTGGTAGATTTGGTCATACAATAGCTAGTTGTATAAACATTAAAACAATAATGCAAAAGGAAGAGATGAATTATATAAAAAATGGTAGACAAGGTCAAAGATTTGATCCTTTCTCGAACACCTACAATGAAGGTTAGAAGTTTCATCCAAATTTTTCATGGAAAAATCAAGGGCTGTAAAACCAATGGGACCAAAAATAGCAGTATTCACCTCCTTCATCTTCTGCACAATAACAATTCCCTTCTCTATTGGAGAAAAAGTGGATAGGCTTGAAGATATGTTTGCACAACTTATGAGCAAGTTGTATCAAAATGCTCAAGCTAGCTCTCAAGTCATGAACAAAATGGAGCAGAACAATCAGTCTAACTAACTACCATCAAAAATTTAGAGGTGCAAATCAGTCAAGTGGCAAAAGAGTTAAGTGAAAGAGCTAAGGGAAAGTTACCTAGCAATACTCAAATGAATCCAGAACAGGATTGTATGGCAATTCGTTTGAGGAGTGGTAAGGTGGTAGACTATATGGTTTCTAAGGAGAAGGAAGCTAAGATAAATGAAACCAAGGATGCTGAAATTGAGAATTTGGATGAAGAAAAAGAGCCTAAAGAAACCGAACCAAAAAAGGAGTCTTCATCAAGTTCAGAATTTTCCTTTGTGGCACCCATACCATACCTTTAAAGGGTAAAGAAAAATCATGATGATTCCAAATTTCAGAAATTCCTTGACCTTTTTAAAAAGATCCATATCAACATCCCTTTCGCTGAAGCACTTGCTGAGATACCTGCTTATACCAAGTTCTTGAAGGAAATCATTTCCAACAAAAAGAAGCCGGATAATTTTACGATGGTAGCCTTAACTGAGAAGTTTAGTTCTATTTTACAAAATAAACTATCCCCTAAGTTAAAGGATCCAGGGAGTTTCATTATTCCTTGTCACTTTGGTGCTTCTAATGTTTTTCAATGCTTTTGTGACCTAGGTGCAAGTGTTAATCTTATTCCTTTCTCTCTCTATAATAGGCTTGGAATTGGGGAACTTAAACTAACTACAATTTCATTGTAACTTGCTAATAGATTGATTCGATACCCTATTAGTATAGTTGAGGACCTATTAGTCAAAGTTGGTAAGCTTATAATTCCAGCTAACTTTGTTGTGCTTGAGATGGATTTCGATATGCAAGTTCCTATAATTTTAGGAAGACAATTTTTAGCCGCTAGTGGAGCATTGATTAATGTCTTGGATGGTAGGCTGACCTTGAGAATTGGTGATGAGGAAGAGGTGTTTAACATTTTCAAAGTTTTAAAGGGACCCTTTTTCGATGAAGTCACCTATAGGATACATATAATTGATTCTCTTACATTTGAATCTATTCCTAAATTAATGTACGATGATGCTTGAGAGACATGCCTAGCTTTAGGAATAAATGAGAATGAATTGGATGATGAGTTAGTGGACTATGCATATAGATTGCAAGGTAATGGTTTTAAGTATAGACCTCAAATTGAAAAATTGGGCCCTCGTAAACCTAAATTGTTACCTTCCATATTAAGCCTAACAAAATTTAAAATAAAATAGCTTCCAATTCATTTGAGATATGCGTTCTTAGGAGAATCAAATACATATCTGGTTATTATTTCTTCTTCTTTGAATTCCTCTCAAAAAGAGAAGTTATTAAGAGTGTTATATGAACATAAATCGACTATTGTATGGAATATTGTTGACATAAAGGGAATTAGCCCTTCTATTTGTGTTCACTGGATCTTAATCAAGGAAAACTACAAACCTGTTATGGAAAATCAGAGGAGACTCAATCCTAACATGAAGGAAGTTGTGTGATCTGAGGTATTTAAGTTACTTGATGCAGGAATTATCTATCTTATTTCTAATAACTCTTGGATAAGTCCTGTACAGGTGGTACCAAAGAAAGGTGACATGACTGTCATCTCTAATGATAGTAATGAGTTAATTCCACTAGGGTTGTGACAAGGTGGAGGGTTTGCATAGACTACAGGAAATTAAACGTAGCAACTAGAAAAGATCACTGCCCTCTACCCTTTATTGATCAAATGTTATAAAGATTAGCAGGGCATGATTATTACCGCTTTTTAGATGGTTATTCAGGGTATAACCAAATTCCCATAGCCTCGAAGGATCAGGAGAAAACCACCTTCACTTGCCCCTATGGTACATTTGCGTATCATAGAATACCCTTCGGTTTGTGCAATGCTCCTGCCACTTTCCAACGCTGCATGATGTCCATATTCTCCGATATGGTGGAGAATATAATTGAGGTATTTATGGATGACATTTCTATTTTTGGTTCTTATTTTGATGCATGTTTTTTTAATCTAGAACAGGTTCTACAAAGATGTGAAGAAACCAATCTTGTGTTAAATTGGAAAAAGTGTCATTTTATGATACAAGAAGGGATCATCCTAGGCCACAAAATTTCAAATAATGGAATAGAGGTGGATCCGACAAAAATCAAAGTCATCAATAAATTACCACCTCCCAATTCGGTTAGAGCAATAAGGAGTTTTCTTGAGCATGCGGGTTTTGTAGAAGATTTATTAAAGATCTTTCCAAGATTTTTAAACCCCTATGTGTTTTGTTGTAAAAGGAAGTCCCTTTTGAATTTACTGATGAATGTATTGATGCTTTCAATAGGTTAAAGAAAGAACTTACCTCAGCCCCTATAATGGCTACACCAAATTGGAATCTCCCTTTTGAGCTAATGTGTGATGTTAGCGATTATGCACTTAGGGTTGTCTTAGGACAAAAACAGGATAAGAAATAACATGTCATTTATTATGCTAGCAAAGTTCTTAATGATGCTCAAATTAATTATGCTACTACAGAGAAAGAATTACTAGCAGTGATTTTTGCATTTGATAAATTTAGATCTTATCTTGTTGAGTCCAAAGTCATTAATTACACTGACCATTTCGCCTTGAAATATTTGCTTATAAAAAAAGATGCCAAACCAAGGTTGATCAGATGGATTTTACTCTTGCAGGAATTTGATTTGGAAATGATAGACAAGAAGGGATCTGAAAATTCTGTAGAAGATCATCTTTCGTAACTTGAGCAAGGTGAGAAGATGGGATCTGAAGTGATTAATGATGTCTTTCCTGATGAGAATATGTGGTCTGTTAAGGCAAATATTCCTTGGTTTATTGATCATGTTAATTTTCTGGTGTCTAAAATTATCCCAAGTGATTATTCATATCATAAGAGTTCTTATCTGAGGTGAGGAATTACTTTTGGGAAGACTGTTGCTCTTTAGAAAGTGTTCTGATGGGATAATTAGAAGATGTATACCTCATGAGGAGATGCAATCAGTATTGTATCATTTCCATACTTCTCCTTATAGCGAACACCGTGGTTCTAATAAAATGGCAGCAAAGGTTTTACAATCTGATTTTTACTGTCCTATTCTTTTTAAGGATGTTAAAACTTTTATTATGACATGTAATAGGTGTTAAAGAACAAGGAACATCGGTAGGAAGCACGAGATGCCTCAGTCAAGGATTTTAGAGGTTGAACTCTTTGATATATGGGGTCTGGACTTTATGGGACCTTTTGTAATATCCTTTAGTAATGAATACATCCTTGTGGTGGTTGATTATGTATCCAAATGGGTGGAAGCCACAGCTTTGTCAAACAACACTGGAGCTAGTGTTGTGAATTTTGTCAAGAAGCATATATTTTCAAGGTTTGGAGTTCCGAGAGTTATAATCAGTGACAATGGGTTGCATTTTCAAAATCATCAATTTAAATCTCTGTTGGCGAAATATAGGTGCATTTTAAGTTTGGAATCACTTACCACCCTCAAAATAGTGGGCAAGTTGACGTGTCAAACAAGGAAATCAAGCAAAATTTTGAAAAAAGCTGTTAATACCTCAAGAAAAGATTAGGCATTGAAGCTTGATGACACTCTTTGGGCATACAGGATAGCATATAAGACTCTTTTGGGCATGTCCCTATATAGGTTAGTCTTTGGGAAATCTTGCCATCTTCTGGTTGAAATCAAGCACAAGGCGTTTTAGGCAATCCGGAAGTTGAACTATGATCTCAAAGAGGAGACTAATAGAGTTGAATGAACTAGATGAATTTCACCTAGATTCTTTTGAGAATGCTCGGATATACAAGGAGAGAACTAAGGCTTTCCACGACAAGCATATCCTTTGGCGAGAATTTAAACCTGGTCAAAAAGTTTTGTTATTTAACTCTCGCTTAAAATTATTTCTCAGGAAATTACAATTGAGATGGTCTGGAACTTTTGTGGTGACTAAGGTATACCCACATGGAGCTGTGGAGGTTGGAAGGGATGAACAAAAACCCTTTATGGTCAATGGCCAACGACTCAAGCATTATTTTGAGGGAGAGATGGTTGGATACATTTCTATCATCACATTCTAAAATTGACATCATAGTGGCCTAGTCCAGCTGAGGACATTAAATTTAGCACTTGTTGGAGGCAACTCAATGTTTCTAACTCTTTTTGCTATTTTAGTAATTTCAATTTTTATATGTCTTCTTATTCTAGTTTATTGTGTGTTGTATAGGATTAGTGTTTATGAGACATCCGAATGACACCTCCTATTAGCATGGGGAATAAAGTGATCACGATTCTTAGATCCTAGAGGTAAGACCCATGTTAAGTGTGGGGGAGGTAAGTTGCAATGTCTCTTTGTTTCATTTAATATTTTCATCATTTTCATTCATACATTATGCATATAGTCCAATGGTATCATTAAGTAGTTAGAAGGGGCAAAATCAGAGTGAGCTAAGTGAGATGGGCACAAAAAATAGAGAAGGACCATTTAACGGACATGACGTCTACTTAACGAACATTACTGAGCATCTCACTACAACTGAGGAAATCCAAGAACGTCCATTTAGTGGACATAAAGTCTGTTTAAAGGACTAACATCCTCACAGCAAAATTATAGACCTGAGAACATCCGTTCAACGGACATTACATTCGCTTAAAGGACATTACTTGCACTCAGTTTTTTAAACTATTTTTTATC
>JAOTAY010000189.1:30096134-30110340 GCA_025629805.1 Erythroxylum baracoense
TCTTTACAATTTATTGTCTGCTCTAATCCAATCATCTTTTAAGTTTCTTGTTATTTTAGTTCAAGTAATTAGGATTAATTCAGTAGTGAGTAGCTTAGCCCTTACAGGAGATGACCTTGGAATAATTGATTTTTAGGTACTAGGAACGATTCTGTGTACTTGTAGATTTTTTCGACCAAGTTTTTAGCACCGTTGTCAGGGACTAATTTATATTTGCTACTATTAATTCTAGTTATTTTTAATTACCTTAAGTTTTCTTACATTAATTTACTTTAAAACCTTTTCTCTTTGTTTTATTTCAGGAGTCGTATGAACTTAAGGCATTCAAGAAATTTGAACAACGATCAGCTAATTGAGTTAAATCCTGAAATTGAATGCCCTTGTAGAAGGAACAATACCCAAAGAAGAATAGAGATGAAAAATAATAATCAAAATCCAATTCTGCATGGGGAACAAGATATGGGGAACGAGCAATTCAATGAAGGAAATTAAGCTGAAACTTAGAGGCAAAATAACAATGAAATGGTGGCTGTTATACCTTCTGTAAGGAGAATTAGAGATTATCAGATGCCATTTATTGCTGGCAACCCTTCTTGCATTTGATTGAGTGCTGCAGAAAGGAATTATAAGCTGAAGCAGATCTATCTATCTATGTTGCCACAATTTAATGGAATGTCGAGTGAAGATGCTCTAGCCTTTATGAGAGATTTCTACGTTACAGTTCAGACTCTTCCACTATATGGATTGTTTGAAGATGAGTTAAGGCTGAGGTGTTTTCCTTATTGCATGAGAAACTGGTTGATGAGCTTGGAGGTTGATTCCCTTGATACTTGGGACAAAGTAACGGAGACTTTCATGATGAAGTGGTACCCAACCCATAAAACTCTCGAACCAAGGAAGATGATACATTGGTTCTTGCAGAAAGAAGGAGAAAAATTTCATGAAGCATGAGAACGATTTCATGATCTCCTTAACCAGTGTCCTCATCATGGATTTGATATGTACTCTTTGACTTAGTTTTTCTACTATGGTCTCATTGATCACAATCAGACTTTGGTGGATTTAAACGCTGGTGGGAATATTAGTAATCTGATTTCCTAAGAGTTATGGAATATTTTCAAAAAAGTTGCGGAGAATTCACATTGTAAGGTGACTAGGAGCAAAACTGCTACTCTTAATGAAGTGGGTTCTAAACCTGACATGACCTACCAAGTTACTGAGATAAATAAGAAGTTCAATATGTTGATGAATAACAACAAGTCTGGTAGGGATCCTTGCACTCTTTGTGGTAGATTTGGGCATACAGTGGTTAGTTTTATGAACATTAAAGCAACAATGCTAGAGGAAGAGGTGAACTATGTAAACAATGGTAGATAAGGTCAGATATATGATCCTTTCTCAAACACCTTCAATGAAGGTTGGAAGTCTCATCCAAATTTTTTATGAAAAAACCAAGGGGCTATAAAACCAATGGGACCACTTGGGTTCCAAGCACCACTAACAACAATTCCCTTCCCCTTGGGAGAAAAAAGTAGAGAGGCTTGAAGATATGTTTGCTCAACTTATGAGCAAGATGTATCAAAGTGCTCAAGCTAGCTCTCAAGCCATGAATAGAATGGAGTAGAACATCTAGTCCAACCAAGCTGCCATCAAAAATTTAGAGGTGCAAATCAGTCAAGTGGAAAAAGAGGTAAGTGAAAGAGGTAAGGGAAAGCTACCTAGCACTACTCAAATGAATCCAAAATAAGATTATATGGCAATTCACCTGACGAGTGGTAAGGTGGTAGAAGATGAAGTTCCTAAAGAGAAAGAACCTAAGATAAATGAAACCAAGGACGTGGAAATTATGAATTTGGATAAAGAAGAAGAGCCTAAAGAAACCAAACCAAAGAAAGAGTCTCTACCAATTTCAGAATTTTCTTTTGTGCCAATCATACCATACCCTCAAAGTGTAAAGAAGAAGCATGATGATTCCAAATTTCAAAAATTCCTTGAACTTTTCAAGAAGATTCAAATCAACATTCATTTTACTAAAGCACTTGCTCAAATGCCTGCTTATACCAAGTTCTTGAAGTAAATCATCTCCAACAAAAAAAAGCTGGATAATTTTGCTATAGTAGCCTTAACTGAGGAGTGTAGTTATATTTTACAAAATAAACTACCCCTTAAGTTAAAGGATCCAGGGAGTTTCACTATTCGTTGTCACTTTGGTGTTTCTAATGTTTTTCAATGCTTATGTGACTTAGGTGCAAGTATTAATCTTATTCCTTCATCTCTCTATAACAGGCTTGGAACTGGTGATCTCAAACTAACTACAATTTCATTACAACTTGCTAATAGATCAATTAGACACCTTATTGGTATAGATGTGGACTTACTAGTAAAAGTTGGTAAGTTTATAATTCTAGCTGACTTTGTTGTGCTTGAGATGGATTTCAATATGTAGGTTCCTATAATATTAGGAAGACCATTCCTAGCCACTAGTGGAGCATTGATTGATGTCCCGGATGGTAAGCTGACCTTGAGAGTTGGTGATGAGGAAGAGGTATTTAACATTTTTAAAGTTTTAAAGGGACCCTCTTTCGATGAAGTCGCCTATCGAATAGATGTAATTGATTTTCTCACACTTGAATCTATTCCTAATTAATGTATGATGATGCTTTAGAGACATATCTAGCTTTAGGAATAGGTGAGAATGAACTGGATGATGAGTTAGCAGACTATGCATTTAGATTGCAAGGTAATGGTTTTAGGTATAAACCTATAATTGAAGCCTTGGGCCCTCCTAAACCTAAATTGTTACCATCCATATTAAGCCCACCAAAACCTGAATTAAAATAACTTCCAATTCATTTGAGGTATGCATTCTTAGGAGAATCAAATACATATCTAGTTATTATTTCTTCTTCTTTGAATTCCTCTTAAGAAGAGAAGTTATTAAGGGTGTTATGTGAACATAAATTGGGTACTGCATAGAATATTGCTGACATAAAGGGAATTTGCCCTTCTATTTGTGTTAATAGGATTTTAATGGAGGAAAACCACAAACCTAGTTTAGAAAATCAGAGGAGACTTAATCCTAACATGAAGGAAGTTATGCGATATGAGGTACTTAAGTTATTTGATGCAGGAATTATCTATCCTATTTCTGATAGCTCCTAGGTAAGTCCTGTGCAGGTGGTACTAAAAAAAGGTGGCATAACCGTCATCTCTAATGATCGTAATGAGTTAATTTCTACTAGAGTTGTGATAGGGTGGAGGGGTTGTATAGATTACAAGAAATTAAATGCAACAATTAGAAAAGATCACTTCCCTCTCCCTTTTATTGGTCAAATGTTGGAAAGATTAGCAGAGCATGATTATTATTGCTTTTTAGATGGTTATTTAGGGTATAACCAAATTCTCATAACCCCAGAGGATCAAGAGAAGACCACCTTCACTTGTTCCTGTGGTACATTTGCGTATCGTAGGATGCCCTTCAGTTTGTGCAATGCTCCTATCACTTTCCAACGTTGTATGATGTCCATATTCTTAGACATAGTGGAGAATATAATACAAGTATTTATGGATGACTTTTCTATTTTTGGTTCTTCGTTTGATGAATGTTTGTTCAATCTCGACTAGGTCCTACAAAGATGTGAAGAAACTAATCTTGTGCTAAATTAGAAAAAGTGACATTTTATGGTACAAGAAGGGATCGTACTAGGCCGTAAAATTTCAAATAATGAAATAGAGGTGGATCCAGAAAAAAATGAAGTCATCAATAAATTATCACCCCTAATTTGGTTAGAGTAATGAGGAGTTTTATTGGGCATGCAGGGTTTTATCATAGATTTTTTCAAGATTTCTAAACCCTTATATGCTTTGTTGCAAAAGGAAGTCCCTTTTGAATTTACTAATGAATGTTTCGATGCTTTCAACAGGTTGAAAAAGGAACTTATCTCAGCCCCTATAATGGTCGCACCGAATTGGAATCTTCCTTTTGAGTTGATGTGTAATGCTAGTGATTATGCACTTAGGGCTATCTTAGGACAAAAATAGGATAAGAAATTACGTGTTATTTATTATGCTGGCAAAGTTGTTAATGATGCTCAAATTAATTACGCTACTATAAAGAAAGAATTGCTAGCAGTAGTTTTTGCATTTGATAAATTTAGATCTTATCTTGTTGGGTCCAAAGACATTGTTTACACTGACCATTACTCCTTGAAATATCTTCTTACAAAAAAAGATGCCAAACTAAGGTTGATCAGATGGATTTTACTCCTGCAAGAATTCGATTTAGAAATTAGAGACGAAAAGGGATCCGGAAATTCAGTGAGCAAGGTGACAAGATGGGAACTGAACCGATTAATGATGCCTTTCTTGATGAGAATCTGTGGTCTATTAAGGAAAATGTTCCTTGGTTTGCAGATCATGTTAATTTTTTGGTGTCTAACATTATTCCTAGTGATTATTCATACCATAAGAGAAGGAAAGTCTTATCTGAGGTGAGGAATTACTTTTGGGAAGACTCGTTGCTCTTTAGAAGGTATGCTGATGGAATAATTAGAAGATGTATACTTGATGAGGAGATGCGGTCAGTACTGTATCAGTGCTATACTTCTCCTTATGGTGAACACCATGGTGCTAACAAAACGTCAGCAAAGGTTTTACAATCTAGTTTTTATTGGCCTACTCTTTTTAAGGATGTCAAAACTTTTGATATGACACGTGATAGGTGTCAAAGAACAGGGAACATTGGTACAAAGCACTAGATGCCTCAGTCAGGGATTTTAGAGGTTGAACTCTTTTATATATGGGGTCTGGACTTTATGAGACCATTTCTAGTATCCTTTGGTAATTAATACATCCTTGTAGCGATTGATTATGTATCCAAATGGGTGGAAGCCACAACTTTGTCAAACAACATTGGAGCTAGTGTTGTCAAATTTGTCAAGAAGCACATATTTTAAAGATTTGGAGTTCTAAGAGCTATAATCAGTGACAATAGGGTACACTTTCAGAATGATCAATTTAAATCTCTTTTGGTAAAATATGGGTGTCATTTTAAGTTTGGAACCACTTACTACCCTCAAACTAGTGGGCAAGTTGAGGTATCTAACATAGAAATCAAGCAAATTTTAGAGAAAACAATTAATAACTCAAGAAAGGATTGGGCATTGAAGCTTGATGACGCTCTTTGGGCACATAAGATAGTATACAAGACTCCCTTGGGCATGTCTCCATACAGGCTAGTCTTTGGGAAATCTTGCCATCTTTCAGTTGAAATTGAGCACAAGGCGTTATGGGCAATCTGGAGGTTGAACTATGATCTCAAAGAAGCTGGATAGAGGAGACTGATGGAGTTGAATGAACTAGATGAATTTCGTCTAGATGCTTTTGAGAATGCTAGAATATACAAGGAGAGAACCAAGGCTTTCCACGATAACCATATCCTTTGGCGAGAATTTAAACCTGGTCAACAAATTTTGCTATTTAACTCTCGTTTAAAATTGTTTCCAGGGAAATTGCGGTCAAAATGGTCTGGACCTTTTGTGGTGACCAAAATATACCCACATGAAGCCGTGGAGATAGGAAGGGATGAGCAAAATCTCTTTATGATCAATATGTAATGACTCAAGCACAATTTTGGGGGAGAGATGGTTTGATATATTTTTATCATCACAATCCACAATTAATATCATGGTGGCCTAGTCTAGCTGAGGACATTAAATTTAGTGCTTGTTGGGAGGCAACCCAACGTTTCTAACTCTTTTTGTTATTTTATTAATTTCACTTTGCTTCATATCTTCTTAGTCTAGTTTACTGTGTGTTGCATAGGGTCAGTGTTTATGAGACATCCCAATTACACCACCTATTAGCATGAGGGATAGCTTGATCACAACTCATCGATCCTAGAGGTAAGACCCATTGTAAGGCCCCAAAGTACACCTTAGTTGAAATAAGAAATGTTCATGAAAGTACTTATGTGATAGGAGTTATAATTGTGCTATGATTACAATATGAAAGACACGTTACTTGAATTGTTGGTCAAGTGGATCATATTTAGTGGTTTGGAATGGATTAACACCATTAGAGAATTGAGGTATTTAAAAGTACAATTTGGACTAGGAAAATTGTCAAGGGGCAAGACAATTTGGTACATCAAAAGTAGAATGACTAAGCCTATGAATTAGTGACATTTGGCATAGCTAATGCATTGGCATTTGGCATCATTGATTGTGTGACAAATGGACCAATCGAAGAGTGACATGTGGAATAATTACTTAATGACACATGGCAGCCTTCATTAAGTAACAAATGGCCTATTAGAAGCTTATGAGTTATTAAAATTTAGCATAGTTAAATGAGTGAAAAATTGACTAGTAATTAATGGACAAATGGACTAATTATTATATGACAAGTGGACCAACCTTGGAATGACATGTGGACTAATTTGTAGGTGACTAATGGCAACATCTTAAGGTGACAAAAGGGTAGCATAATCAAGTGTTACATTGCATGACATGTTAATTGACACATGCTTAAGTATGATGGAGACACCTAGCAACCAAAGGTGGCAAATTTTCTGCTAGAATGTTCTTTACTTCTTTCGCTTTGCTCCTTTCCACCGAAATTCTCATTCCCTCTTAACTTCTAGAATTTTGCTAGAGTTTGGATCATTTTTACTTAGAATCTTAGTAAGATACTAGATCAAGAAAGATACCTTAAATTATCTTCTATGTTTTTGTCTTTTTGGTGCTACGAGGATCCTACTTTCACCTTTATCTTAGATGTGTGCTGATTGCTTGGAAGGGCTGATTTAGTTGGTTTTTTGGAGTTGTTTTTTTTAAGCTTAAAGAGGTAAGGGAATACTAAACTTGGCATCATGTTAGAACATGTATTGTTTGATGTTTGAAGTGGATAAAATGTGTATTGAATTAAGAAAGAATTGAGGTTAGAAACTTGATACATGCTGGATACTTATTAGAAGTGGTTCCACTTAATAGGTATTAGTATATTAGCCATATCTTGACCTGTAGACATCAAAATGGCATGATTTTAAATTCAAATTAAACTAAAAACATATATCTACAACTTTTATGAAGGAATCAAATTTTATTTCTATCACTAAGGGTTTTAAAATTTGGCTGGAAGTTGAGTTCTGGTTGTTGTCCACGGTTGAGAATAGTCTGTAGTATTTTGGGTATAACTCTCGGAATAATAAAACAAATTGCATTATTTTTATTTTGTTTGAAACTTAATAAATATAGGAACATTTTTTTAAAGAACATATTATCAAAAAACGTCAATTTCTATATCAGAATGGCTATACAAAAATGATCCAAAAATCTGTCCTGTGAAAAAAACTATTTGGAGGTTTCAGGTCCCTCAACAATTATGGGAAATGGTTAAGAAGGTGAAAAAAAAGGAGATTTTGTGCAATTGATGACTGTATAAGGTTAATTGAGTAATAGTTAGTTTAATTATACATTATTAATTAAGATGATAATGTAAAGGATGTGTGGTTTACAATGTTGAATTGCTTGGTGTGATCATGAATGAATGAGTTCCAAAGGCTTATGTATTATGAATAGAATATGGATGTATGTGAATTGGAAATTTCTGCGATAATATTGTTATAATTCTGGACCATCAGTTGTTCGAAGAGTTTGAAAGTTGGGATTGTGAATATACACAATTTATGAAGACTAAATACCTCTATTGATGCATTATTGCACATATTTGTAATTATATGACATGTTAGTTTGTTTGAAAATCAGTGAATATGTCAAGTTGAATAAAATGGAATAAAGTGGTATGTGTTGCAATATGTTCCTCGTATGAGAATTTTGAAAATAACCCTTTTTGTTTTAAAACTGTTAAGTCCTAGACGTGAGTAAATAGGCATGCCTAGAAGGGTCCACAGTTGCTCCTGTGACACTTTGGTGTCTCCTATCACTGACACTTCGGTGTCTTCTGTTTTGAGACATAAGTCTCTCCTGTTCTAGAATACTAGTCACGGTATCTCCTGTATTAGTCCCGTTACTCATCTCTGTATAAAAGATTAACATACTAACTTGTTTTGTATTTTGTTATATGCTCAGTTCTGATATAAGTAAGTTTTTATCTGAAACATCTGAGATCTGTTCCGAAATAAGCAAATTCTATTTTGTTACAGACAAGTTTTGTTTTGATATTATAATATTCAATTTTGAAATTAGTGAGTTTTACATTGAAGCAAATGTGTAACATGTTCTGATATGTTTTGTTTTTTTGTGAGATTCATGATATTTTGGTTCGGTTTGGAAATGGATAAGTAAACACTACTTATTATTTGATGTGATTTTGAATGTGTGAATGTTTGGATGACTGTTTGAAACAATTGTCAACTTATATTCTATTTAGTTTATTCCCCACTAAGCTTTATGCTTAGTATGATGGTTTTGCCTCGTGTAGGTTCAGATAGGAGGGTTTGAAGACTAGGACAATAACAACCGTAGTAGCCAACAAAGAATGTGTTTTGTTTTGGGAATGTATGTTTGGGTTGTATGTAATAATATGAGACATGATGTATTTTGTTAAAAGTTTGTAAATATTGTAATACAAAGTGTATTTGAACTTAAGTTAAGTACTGTTTTGTTTAAGGGTTTGTAATGTAATAACTTTAATTCAGGATGGTGTTTTAATTGAAGCATGTATTCGAATAAATTCAATGTGCTGGTTAAATTCTGTTTAAAGTCGAATATGTATAGAAAAGTAATGATTGGTTGTTTGAATTTTGGCAATGCTTTGTATTTTTTTGATATGTTTAAGTCCTGTCTTAGGTAATATTTGCATATTCTTCCAAGGGATATTTGAGTGTTACATTGTTTGGTAGTAGAGCATGGTTTAGGCGATTATGGTGTAATCAACACTTAACTATTGCTTATACTTGGATATAAGAGTTATGTTTTGGCCTAATGTGGTTTGTCCCACGTTTTGGTTATAGAATTAAAGATGGAAAGATCTCATGAAGCCGTTGATGAGGTTGCTGAGAGTAATAGTCCTGAGCAATCTCGTCCACCTATCTCTGGATCCTCTATGGTCAATCAAGCTGAAGCTGAGATGTCACCTTCTCCTCTAGCTCAGGGTGAGGCTCTGGTTAAGTTATTGTAGGACATGATGACATTATTACACCGTATGATTGCACCAAAGGCTCCAATTAACCAGTTACGAAAGTATGGAGTTGAGGAATTTACCGGAACATCTTTGGAGGAATCTGAAAGAGTTGAGTTCTGGATAGAGAAAGTGAAAAGGGTATTAGATGAAATCAGTTGTCCGCTAGATCAGATGGTGCATTATGTTGTCTCTCTTCTTCAAAGAGCAGCCTATGAGTGGTGGAAGTTTGTTTTGAGAAATCCTCAGCTATTGTTGCCTCTGACTTGGGATTTTTTTACCCAATAGTTACAAAGCTAAGTATGTTAGGGAGGCTTATAAAAAGGAGAAGTGGAAGCAGTTTCTAAACCTGAAGCAGCGGAATTTGTCTGTTGTTGAGTACGACAGAGAATTTAATCGGCCCAGCAAGTATGCATTTGAACCAGTACTTACTAAGGAGTTTTGATGTCATCAATTCGAGGATGGTTTGAATGATTTGATGAAGGAGTATCTTGTAGCATTCACCTTATTGCAGCAAGTAAATTACCATCAGCTGGTGCAAGATGCTATGAAAATAGAGAGGCAAGAGATGGTGAAGAGAGAAAGGGCTCAGCAAAGGGGATTTGCTAGAGGAGGTCTGAGGCAAACAGAGTTGTGAAGGTGTTTACTCTGCACTGGAATATACTTAGAGATCTGTAGCTATGGGAAGGCAAAAAACTTTCCCTCGTCGACTGCTTGTGGTAGGGTTTCCTTAGTGGGCCGAGGTTCTGGTACTCTGAAGTCTCCTCATTACTTCGGACATCATTGGGGTACTTGTTGGAAAGCTACGGGCACATGTTTCCGATGTGGCAGTGTTGAGCATCTGATAGCTAACTGCCCTATGAGACAATCTCAGACATTATAAGCTAGTAGGGAGGTCTCTCATGTATCTACTAGAATCAGAGGACGAGGTAGAGGTCATGGAGGATCTGGTCAGAATAGACCTAATCTGAGTACCGATTCGAAAACTATTGATCGACCAACTATACCTTCTGCTTCGGCTTGAGCTTATGCATTGAAGGTGCAGTTGCAAAAGCTTCTGGATAAAAGGTTCATTTGACCCAGTATCTCACCGTGGGGAGCACCGGTCTTGTTTGTTAAGAAAAAAATTGATATATTGCGGATGTGCATCGATTACAGGCAATTGAGTAGAGTCACAGTGAAGAACAAGTATCCTTTACCAAGGATTGAAGACCTGTTTGATCAGTTGAAAGATGCAGGAGTGTTTTCAAAGATACATTTACGATTGGGTTACTATCAACTTCGAGTAAAAGATGTGGATATACCGAAGATTGCATTTAGGACCTATTATGGACATTATAAATTCATGGTAATGCCATTCAGGTTAACTAATTCTCCAGTATCATTTATGGATATGATGAATAGAGTATTCAGGCTTTATTTAGACCAATTTTTCGTCGTGTTTATAGAAGATATCATAGTCTATTATAAGAATGAACATGACCATATTGAGCATCTCCGAATTGTGTTACAAACCCTGCGGGAGAAATAGTTGTATGCTAAGCTGAGTAAGTGTGATTTCTAGCTTCTAGAGGTATCTTTTCTATGAGATGTTGTCTCTTCTCAAGAGATTATAGTTTATCCTAGCAAAGAAGCAATTGTTAACTGGAAGTCATCACGGAATGTGACAGAAGTGGGAAGTTTTCTAGGATTGGCTGGTTATTATCGCCGATTTGTGAAGGGGTTCTCGGTGATAGCATCCCCTTTAACTAAATTGTTACAGAAAGGAGTAAAGTATGAATGGTTTGATAGATGTCAGAATAGTTTTGATCAACTAAAAAGTATGCTTACTAAAGCTCCCATATTGGCTCAACCTACTTTTGGTAAGGAGTATGTTATGTTTAGTGTTGCATCTAGAAATGGTTTAGGTTGTGTTTTGATACAGGATGGAAATGTAGCTGCTTATGCCTTTAGCCAACTAAAGCCACATGAACAGAATTACCCTACACATGATCTAGAACTCGCAGCAGTAGTATTTACCTTGAAATTTTGGCGGCACTACTTCTATAGTGAAAGGTGTATAATTTTCACAGATCATAAAAGTCTTAAGTATCTACTTACCCAGAAAGAACTCAATCTGAGACAACGGTGTTGGTTGGAACTCTTTAAAGACTCTGATTGTATTGTGGACTACCATCCAGGTAAGGCTAATGTCGTGGCTGATGCCTTGAATTGGAAGACCATTTTAGCATTGTCGGTGCAGGATGGTGAATGGGGCCTTATATCTGAAGGAGCTTTAATAGCTCAATTGAAAGCTAGGCCTACCTTGAGACAAGAAATTTGTGATGCTCAGAAAGGTGATGATAAGTTGCAACAACTTATTTTGGCTATTCGGGAAGGTAAACAACATGACTTTTCTATGAAAGGAGATGATGATTTGTGTTATAAAGATCGGTTGTGTGTGCCAGCTAATGATGAACTAAAAAAGAAGTTTTTATTTGAGGCTCATAATACTGTTTTCACTATGCATCCTGGTGGAAGTAAGATTTATCAAGATCTGAAGTAGCATTACTAATGGTCTGCTGTGAAACATGATGTAGTGGATTATGTATCTAAATGTTTGACATGCCAGCAGGTTAAAGCTGAGCACCAAGTTCCATCTGATTTGTTACATCCTATTTCTATTCCTCAATAGAAATGGGATAACATTACCATAGATTTTGTCATTGGACTTTCTCTCACTTAAAGGAGGCATGATACTGTTTAGGTGATTGTTGATAAGTTCACCAAGTCTGCTCACTTGTAATGTCTCTTTGTTTCATTTGATACTTTTATACTACTTTCATTCATACATCATACATATAGTCAAATGGTATCATTGAGTAGTTAAAAGGGGAAAAATAGGAAATGAATTACGTGAGGTGGCACATATTTTCTGAATTAGGTTTGTTTCAGAATAACTTAACAGAGAATGTCCGTTCAGCGGACATTCAGTCTGCCCAACGGACTCAGGAAAATCACAATGGCCCAGTAGCAGTAAAGGTCCGTTCAATGGATGACATGTCTGCTTATCCAATTGGTAAACCAAGCTTGGAACTATAAATGGAGAGAATGGCGGCTTAAATGAGAATGCAGGGGCCCAGTAGCAGTAAAGGTCCGTTCAACGGATGACATGTTTGCTTATCCGATTGGTAAACGAGGCCTAGAAACCCGTAAATATCTGTTTAGCAGACAATAAGTTTGCTTAACGGACATAACCCTGCATTCTCATTTAAAGCGCCATTCTCTCCATTCTTCCCCTCATTCTCTTCTTCCCGATTTCACGCCCTTCATATATCAGCCTAAACTTCCATTCTTTTTCTCTTTTCATTCGACTGTACCAACTCACGACATTCCAAAATACCCAAATCCTAACCTCTTCAACCATTTTTCTTTTGCCTTATTCTGCCAAATTACCGCCTAGAGCAACAACATTCATGTTCATTGATTTTCGTGGTCCTTTCGAGAGAATCATTTCGTGTTGATTATATGCAATCTCCACTTCAATTTGGCATGGTTGTGTGTTCTTTCACAATTATGGGCAACATTGTGGATGAAATTTTTTTTAGATTGAAGACTACATAGATTGGGAATTTTCAGAGCAACTTTATGGATTCGTTTATGATATATGTTTATATTTATGCTTAATGTGGAACTCCAATGTTTTCGATTCATGTATGATAATGATTTTGCTATGGATTCCTGTCATATTGTGAGTTTCTTGGGTCTGTTGGTTGGTATTGTGTCTGATCCTCACAGCTTTTGATGCTTGAAGTTATCTACTCCCTATGATTCTGATCAAAGGTAATTTTATTAGTTACATTGTCTGAAGCTGGGGGCTTTGAATATTGATCCTAGTAACATTAGTTCTTTGCTCTCTTTTGTTAAGATTGAGACTGGTTGTGTTGTTCTCATTCAATGTCACGAGTTAAGAATATTACGAGGAAGGGTAGTGCTTTTGGCCAAACTTCTAGAGCTGCTAGGGGTAAAAATACCGTTGCAGAAGCAGAGGAACCTGATTTTAATCGAGTTACGTTCATTAATGAGCAATATGCAAATTGGTTCAACAAGAAAATTTGTGAAAAATTTCATTGGGGCAAACTGTTGGACCTCAAAGGTGCATATTACCCATCCACGGTAAAACAGTTTTATGCCAACCTCAGTAAGGTCGCCAATAAATAACCTCTACTGCTTAGTTCTTGCATTAATAGGAAAACAGTTTTCATAATAGAGGATCTAATTACTGGACATTTAGAGCTGCTAGTGGGAGGCCGCGCTCCATCTTTTGACAAATATGCGAGATGTACAATTGATAGTCAATGGGATAAATCTGCAACTATGTCTCGATTTGGGATTAGAGCCGCCATGCGATTCATAAACCAGTGCACTTTTATGCATTACAGTTACCTTCATATTAGACCTAGATTGGTGGCATTCCTACTTGCTCATAATGTAATGCCTAAGGCTAGCAATTCAGGGTACCTCTATAATGAAGACTTTTACATTTTAAAAAAGATGTTTTTGCCAAATGACCAATTGCAGGGCATTGCTATTAGATAGATGATAATGACTTCTATGTGGCAAGTGGTACATCACAAGGCTGAGATGAAAAGGCTTGTGTTTCCAGTGTTATTGAGCCAGTTATTTTGTCGTCTTAAGGTTCTCAAGAGAGATGAAGAAGTGGTCTATGGTACTGACGTGGATGTTATTAATGTTGATAAAATGAGGGAATTTAACTATAGCGAAGATGCTTCTAACAGGTGGGTCAATCCGCATCGAGATAGGGGTGATTCGTATGCACCTATTAATGAGGAGTTAGCTGAACAACAATCTAGAGCTGATCTAGTTCTAGGAGAAAATCAAGTTCTGCCTAAGTTGCAAGAAGTCCAAGCAAAGGTTAGAGATCTTCGAGTTGAAGTGGGAAATCTCGTGGCTTCACAAACCAAAATTGAAGATTTATTGAGGGCTTTCTGTTGGACCCCAAAACTTTTCTTAGAAGTTAGAACTATTATATGTGAACTGTTGGAAGTGGTAAGCTGGAAAATGT